>LPNX010763731.1:2080-46111 GCA_001517045.1 Pseudotsuga menziesii
TTTAAGCTAGCCATCAGTTTGAAATGTAGACTAAAATAATTTTTTAACATAAGTTAGTGGTATGTGACTGAAGTTAAACATCATATAAAAAATAACCATAAACTTCATGAAAATTATAATTGTCTAATTACTAATTAGATCTTTGTGGTTTGACTATGTGCTGTATTTATGAATGCAAGTGATGAAATGCTAAATTTTTAAAGTTCTACAGCATCTGATAAGTAGATCGAAAAAAGAGGATGACAGAATATATTCAAAAGATAGATCTAAATGCATCTTCCTATCTCTCTAAACAGGAATTTAAACAATGTATAGGACAATTTAATTGTAAAAAGACTGGTTTATTAATGAATGGATTTATGAATGACCTTTCTGCTTGTGTTCTATGTTGTATAGCTCCTATTACGAGAGTGGCCTAATGTTCTAACTCTACTGGGAGGGTTAATATTTATCAAGACATTGATCATAACTGCCATTGGCCCTCGTGTTGGACTTTCCTTACAAGAAAGTGTACGGATAGGATTCCTTCTTTCACAAGGTGGAGAATTTTCTTTTGTGGTGTTTTCTCTGGCAAATAGGTGAGTAATCTAATATTTATTTTAGTCAACAATGTCTTGCATGCAGGAGCCATAATTGAAATCTTTTAATGTTGTATGTAATGCTATAAAGTTTGGAGCCATGACAATATTTTTCTTCACAGGCTTGGAGTCCTGCCCCTCGAGTTGAACAGGATTCTCATCATAGTTGTGGATTTGTCAATGGCTCTGACCTCCTTTCTCAACGAAATTGGCCGCAAAGCTGCTGAGGCAATTGATTCAAGGTTTGAGACAAATGAAGTATGTGCCAGTCTACACGCTAATGCTTTGTTAATTCTCTAGTTTGAGCATTTTATTTTACTAAGAGTGGGTGGGGTTTATTCAAGAAATGTGTTAGTGAAATAACATTTTTCATGCTACAGAAAATTACAGAACCAAGGAATTACGATGTTAGTGAACCAGTTGTCATACTTGGATTTGGCCAGATGGGTCAGGTATTAGTTTTGTTACCATCATTGAAATTTCTTTAGATTAGATGTCGATATCTCTATCATATCTATTTATGCTTTTTGCAATTAAATAGTTTTGTCCCAGGTTCTTGCCAACTTTTTGTCAACTCCTTTAGTGGCTGCTTTAGATGGAGATGTGGCTGGCATGCCTTATGTTGCATTTGAATTGGATCCTACAGTTATAAAGGTTTGTAGAATGCTTTGAAGTTAAGATTCTTTTATTTGTTCATGCACATGTTTCTTTCTGTTTTTCTTTTTCTTATAGAAATTCTGCAAAGTACAGACAACAAGGAATGGACAAATTGCAGTCTCTATGAATATCAATAATGTTTACTCTTAACTGAGCCACTCAATGAGAATTTCTTCTTTGTGTTTGTCAGACTGCTCGAAATATTGGCTTTCCAGTTCTTTATGGGGATGGATCACGACCAATTGTATTGCAGACAGCTGGTATTACTCTACCAAAAGCTGTAATGGTCATGTACACCGGAAAGAAAATAACTGTTGAGTCAGTTGAAAGGCTCTGACTTGCTTTCCCTTTGGTAATATGGCCCTATAGTCAAATAGTGCTTGCCATCCTTGCCCAAAATAGAGCCGGAATTACTTAGCGATGCCTGATCCAATTGCACCTTCAATTGAACAAAGAATTCATCCATAGAAAGAACGCTTTAATGTAATACTAAGTAGTGCAAGCTGTAAATTCCAAGAATGGCAACTTCTTGCTGAAGCAAGGGAAAAAATGTTCTGATAACCATAGGTTTGAATGCCATGGAAAAACTCATGAATCTCTTTTCCACAGGTTCCAATCTATGCAAGAGCACAGGATCTTAGACATCTTTTAGAACTAAAAAAGGCAGGTGCAATAGATGTCATTTTGGAGAATGCAGAGGTATTAGCTTTTATGTACCAGTGTGCTCTCATTTCTTCTGTTCTGTAATTCATTTGTTACTTAGTTTCAGCTAAGTCAACAACATATACAGTTGAGATTAAAGAGCTTATTTTTATTGCATATGTGCATTACTGGCAGACAAGTTTGCAGTTGGGTTCCAATCTTTTAAGGGGGCTTGGTGTCATGTCTGATGATGTGACTTTCTTAAGTCAACTGATGCGTGAATCTATGGAGCTTCAAGCACAGGAAGCACTTGAGCGAAGTGATGGAAAAGAACCTGAGATTATGAAGTCATTGCAGGTCTGACACATCAATCTGCCTTTGACTTACATTACTTATCCCACATCTATCAGAGACATGCAGATTCTCTTATTACCCTTGGCATTGTCAACCTTTGGTCATATTTCATTCATATCCCCATGTTAAGCTTGATTGACAACTTTTAATTTTTTAATGTCTCAAATTGAATGAGCAGAGAGCCATGGAGATTAACTGGATTGTAACTATTTATTGGTTGATGGAAGCAGGTAAAGGTTACAGATTCATTCGATACATTTATTGTTACAATCAAATAATGGCTCAAATGGAAATGTCAAAACCCTGGTCAATGAATTTTAATTTTTTTAAATTTTTTTTTTAACAAGCGTCGCTTAAGCAACGATTCTACTTGTCGCTTAAGCGACGGTTAATGGTTATATCCGTCGCTTGTCCGACAGTTTTTCAAGCTTTTATGTAGTATTTTTTTTTAAAATATTAGCTAACCGTCGCTTTTCCGACGCCTTTTTTGGATCTCCGTCGCTTATCCGACAGTTGTCGGTGTCGCATATCCGACGCATTACATTGATATTCGTCGCTTAAGCGACGGTTATGAAGGCTTTTTTTTTTAAAAAAAATTCCAATCGTCGAAAATATTCTGTCGCTTAAGCGACACTTTACATTTAAGCGACGGTTACATAGGTGTCGCTTAAGCAACAGTTATTTAAGTGTCATCTAACCGATGACAAGTTTCTGACGCTTAAAAAAAAATCAAAGTGTCGTACATGCGACAGAAAAGTGTCGAAAATCTGACATGACGGCCGTCGGATTTTTGGTCAAAATGTAGTAGTGATAGAAGGCCAGAAATAGCCAGCGTGAAGAATTTTCTAGGCTGTAGTCATCCCAGATAAATCACCGCCACATGCTACAGAGTGGCAATCATTCAACACATGTTCATCCTCATCATGAGTGAGGCATCGCTAGAGAATAGAGTCAATCCCATATCTATACAAAGTATCGTTCAGGATGAGATAGTATTTCATGTGGTGACAGATACAACAGCGATGATCACGAGATAAATGCGGCTAAAAACATTGCGTCTAGAGATATATCAGAAAATCTCCATACCAAGGATCAGTAGTGCTTATCAGGAACATGAATTCATCCGAAAATGAATCACTGGGATCATATTCCTTCGAAGCAGAGGGAAGATCACACATAAGATCTGGAAAAACCAAGGATTTATTTGATGTAGCTTTGACAAACTCCAGATTGAACTCCCAAAGGATAATGATCCAACAAGAGTACTTTCCCATGAGCACCTAATGAATCAGGATGTAGTACATCGGGTTCTAGTCTGCCAATATGGTGGTAGTGTAGAGTAGAATGTAATGATGAAAATTTTGTATAGAAATGACCGTGACCAATGCTAAATTTTCCACATATTTCAAAATCCAGGAGATTCTTACTGGTGTAATAAATCACGTGCTCATGACCATGGAGATTGTCCTACACTAAGACCGTAGCGATGGTAGTAGTAGAGGAAGCAATATACAAGAGAAGGTCCTTTGAATAACCAGGGTGGTGTATTATGGGTTAATGAGTCAGAGTGTGCTTAAGTTTATCAAAGGCACGTTAAGCCTGGTCATCCTAGAAGAATGGGGTGTTCTTCTTAAGGGGATGCATATAACTCTGTATTTTCTCTGCAAAATTGCACATGAAATGACAGAGAAATTTTTCCTTCCCTTGAAAACTTTGGAGTTCAAGGAGATTAGTTGGGGCTAGTAGATCAAGAATGGTGGCAATTTTTAAAGGATCTATCCGGATGCCATCTTTGGATACCAGAAATCCTAGTAGACATCCCATGTCAACGCAAAAAACACATTTATGCAGGTTGAGACGTATATTATAATGATGGCATATAAGGAATATCTCTCTAAGACAACCAAGGTGGTCCTCCCGTCGCTGTGAATGAGTAGGGAGGTCATCAAGGTATGCTTCAACAATGTGTTTGACATCGTGGAACGCATAGGACATCGCATGCTAGAACGTAGCTCCAACATATTTAAAGCCAAATGGTAAATTATTATATGCAAAGGTTCCCCATGGGAAAATGAATGCCTTATTATGCCGATTAGAGGGTAATATCTCAATCTTATTATAGCCAAAGAATCCATCCATAAATGAAAGATGACACTTCTAGCACAGTTGTCCATAATCTGATCGATGTGCGGGGTAGGAAAGTTGTCCTTGGGACAAGCTTTATTGAGATCCCTAAAGTCAATATAGACTCTAATGGTGCCCTACTTTTTATTAACAGGGACAACGTTCGATACACATTCCGTCAGGGGTACATGATAAATAAAGCCAACTTTTAGAAGCTTCTCAATTTCAGCCTTTATAGCTGCGGCCTTCCGAGGATGGACTTGCCTAAGTTTTTTCCTGATAGGTTTGGCTGAGGGATAGGTTTTAATCTCATGGACCAATATGGATGGGTCAATCCTTTGTGTCTCTTCATAAATTCAGGAGAACATATCACATAATTCTTTAAAAAGTGCCTTATAGGCTTCAGATTCATCTGCAAAGCAGTTCTGCCCAACATTAACATGCTCGATAGTATCAGGCTTGGATGATATGTCAATCGGGTTGTAAATGTCTCCTTCATAATCTGTATTTTGCAACAATATAGGACTTTGGGGTACGTTGACAATATCGGTAGGAAACAAGGATGCAAAATCATGGTTAACCGGACTATTTTTGAGGAGGAACATAGATCTATGATGGTGATCCTGCGAAATGGACTCATCCGTGCTCATGATATCAGTAATGGACTCATCAGAAGGAAAATTCTCAGAGATATAATCTATAGTGGGAAGAGAAGGTTCCAACCAATACGGTAAATGGTAGGGATCCGAAGCCACTAGATGAAGGTCATCCGTGTGATCATCGAAAGAGGTTTGGATGGCATCGTACATAACTTTGTGAGGATGTAATGAGGTAGAATCAAAAACATGGTTTCCCCTAGGCCCACAATCAAATGAGGAAATCATATGGACTGACGTGAAATACATGCTAGGAGGAGTGGATGGAAAAACTCCCATGAGGTATGAATCCTTCAACACGCCTACCCTAATCGATTGGTAAGGAGGAGGGGACTGGCTTAACATGGGGATGTTATTAGCCATGGAGGTAGTAACATCTAGCGTACAGAAATCAAGCTGGTCAATAGTAATGATTCTCCCCATATGTGGAAATTTTACGGTTCCGAATATTGTTGAAGCAACAGTAGTCATAGCATAGAACCAATTTCGTCCTAGAAGGAGATTGTAATCTAAAGGGGCATATACCACTTCTACTTGGATGGAAACGGGTTTACCCTCCAGCTCCATTGCAAGGGATGATATGAGACCATGTGGTTGGAAACTACATCCGTCAAAGGCCTTAAGAGTTGTAGGTGATGTCACAATCTTGGGAGAGCCAAGGGCTTTCCAGCAAAACAGAGACAAAATGGAAGTCGAAGCTCCTTCATCTAGGATTGTTTGAAAAACTTTATTTCCAACTAGTTTCATAATGAATTGAAAAGAAAGTTTATGTGGTAACCCAGGCTTATAGTTCTCAACATTGAAATGAATCAAGTTGGTGTTATCTAGTTCTAAATCTCCTAATCAGGTTTTTACACTGTATAGGGCAAGTTTGGAGCACTTCTTGGGTAGACATTGCATAAGGTGCCTGAGTGAGATCTTCAACCACATTATAAAATTGAGTAGCTGATACATTGGGATTAAATACTCTCTTCCAAAGAGTACTCTTAGGTGGGTGAAAAATCATGTTGAAAGTAGGCTTATCGATAGACAAGGGGACAATAGATGAGGATTCAGGAGAACTAGTAGAAGGGGATTTCCTTGAAGACGGATGATATTCATTTTTATCTGCGGGTTTATCATAATTCTGACTTCTAGTTTGCAGATGGATGGTATATGAGGACATCATATGAATTTCTTCTGATGAAATAGCATTACACTAATTAGACATCTGGTCTATTAGTTGTTGTTGAGAGGGAAAAGGATCTGTAAGTACCGCAGGTGTGGGATTGGACTTCAAAAACTAGGAGATATCGTCCTGACGAGGACACTCCTTTGAAAAATGGTCACCACCACAGAGAATATAGGGATATTTTGATTTTCTTTTCCCTTTGTCGTTATCAACATTGGTTGGTCGTGGAGTCTCTAGCTGGTTTCCAGGTTTTTTATTTCGATTTCTACCTTTCTTTTTATTACCTGAGGTTTGAGTACTTTGAATAGAATTGACCTTAGCGGAAACCTTAGGAGTCGAAGGAGTAGGGGGGGTAGTTTGGGTTTGCTTGGCAGGTTTCGCTGCGGATGAGGACTTGATTGAACCAACAATCTCATCAATACGTACTTCTACTGGTGGCTTGGCAGGATTGGTGCTGGGGCGAGGAGCTTGAGGAATCAGGTCATAGAGAGTTCCCAATTGAGAATAAACCAAGTATAGGTAATAAGCCCAACTAATAGCTTGCTCTTCCGTGATGGCACCACCCATATCCACATCTCAAGAAATAGGAGGCAACAAGGATTTGGTGAACCAATCAGTTAGTAACTGATCTGGAATATGGGCCTTAATAAGCCTTCTTTCCCTTCTCCACTCATGAATATGATCAGATATGTGGGTGGAGGTTTTCTAATGCATAGAGGTTAAAACATCAATACCCATTTCATAACGAATAGGGAACTAAAAGTGTGTAAGTAACACAGTTTCGAATGAGCCAAAATCCACAAACGAATGTTGTGGGAGTTCAATGTACCACTTTGTAGCCGTATTGGTCAAAGTTTGCTGAAAGAGTCACAATCAAACGGAGTCATCCATGAGGGAGTTAGAATAACACCATAAATGGAATGTCATAACATGTTTCTTTGGGTCATCCCCCTAATTCCCATCGAATTTTTGAATATTCAATGGTAAATTTACTGGAATGGGTGGCCATGAGGGGTTGTGTCGAATGGGGTCATTAAACAACTTAGAAAAATCAAGTAAGTCCAAAGTTGCTAGGAAAGGTAACTATCGGTTGGGATGCACGTACTACTAATATTGATATGGCATATAATTACCAGTAGGACCATAAGTAGACTGATAAACAGGTTTTTGTTGTTGGGGCGTGCATCTTAACGGTCCTTAAGTTTGGTAACTCTAGGGTTTTTGTGGAATATTGTAAGCGGAGCTACGGCTCAAAATAGTATTAGGGGTTTTGGGGTTGAGTCAAAGCCCTCTTTTTGTAATTAACCCATGGTTTAGGTCCAGGTTTTATGGGTTTGAGGTGCCCATGGTTTAAGCCCATGGTTTTGTAATAAGTGCACTGTATAAATAAGCACTCTTGTAAATGAGTCGGTTTAGGCCTTTTGATGTAAGATGAATTGATGCGAAGCTAAGGCTATTTTTGTAAGAAAGGTTAAAGTCCCAGCTGTGTGCATGGATGACCTCTGTAGCTATGTGCGCAGAGGGTTTTGGGTGATTAAGAAGATCTGCAGTGTGTGCGCAAAGAACTGTAGCTTAGTGCACAGCTTGAGGATTGAAGGGATCTGCAGTTGAGTGCGTAGATCGGAACTGTGGTTTTTGTAAAAAGTTGAATAAAACATAGTTCTATGGATGTAGGCCCTAAACTAGGGGTGAACCACGTTATATCTTGTGTCGTGGTTCTTTTTTTGTTGGTTCTATTATGTCTTTTATGCATTGATAAGTAAATAACTAATAAATAAGATCACTGCTAAAGAATAACTTCACTGCAAATTACCAGTAAAGGGTTAAGCAAGGCACTGTTTGTTTATCTAACTGCGTAGTTATATATGTGAATTTCAAGCTCAGTATTGTATGATTGTTATTCATTAAAGGCTAAAGGTACAATAATATCCCTCTTCTGCTTGCAGAAACCTGGTTCTGTGGCACCCCATAGTTGTTTCAAGTGAGACTGCAACATGGGCGTAGGTTGTTGCCAAAAGGGCCAAAAATGTGGGTATTTTGTTGGTGCGAAGATAAGAGTATAAAACCCAGGTCTTCCCATATCCCAACAAATTGGTTCCGTTGCTGGTTGAACTCAGTATCTGCTCAAGAGGGGTTTACGTCGTACCTAGGGGGCTATGTTTTGGAGGCCCTCCGTGAAAGAAATCAGTGATTGGATTGAAAGGACTTATCTGAACTTTGCTGAACAAGAGAATAAGGATCCGCGTCGTAGTGCACATGACTTTTTACAAAGGTATGTTTTTTCTGATGTTTACGAAATTTTCTTTGGTAGTATCCACATAGAGTTGCACCAGTGGTTATCCAGGTTAACAGAGAGAAGGACAAACTTCCAAGAAGGTCAGTTTCCTGATTGGACCCCCGCAAGAATTAATATATTGAAAAGGGTGAACAACGAGATATCCCGAGTTGTTGATTTCTGGAAAACGCGAACCCTTGAAGCATTTGTGATGGAGTTCTCCATCGACACGAGTAATTCCTTTAGCGAAGCCGAGTGGTAGTTTTTCAAAGGACTAAGGGGTAAGTACTTGAAATCATTTAGTGTGAGAATTAAAATGCTACTGGCTGAAAAAGGTATATTGCTTATTGAATCAGACTATTAGATTTAGTATTACTAACCTATGTTTGCAAGTGAAAGTGCCCTCGATGAGCAAAGTGGTTTGCTGCGAAGTGGCAAAAGGTACAAGAGAAATTTTGGATCCTATACCCTAGGTCAAACTACTGAGTATAAACCTGTAAGTTCAGCAGACTCCGAGCCCGAAGAAACCCCTTCTGTTGAAAATCCCCCAGTAACCCTGCAGCGAAGACTTGTTATCCCTAAGCACCCGTCGCAGTCTGAAAGTAACCCTAGCCCGAGTATTCCTGTCGCAGGTCAGACCCTAGTAAGTTCTTCCCCACCTACTCCCAGTCCCCCTCCATCCCCCCTAGATCCACTATGGCCCACATGAATGGTGATATTAATCTCCTTGTTTTCAAAGGAACTAGATCAGAAGATCCAAAACAGTTCTGGTTCTTATGTGAATCCATGTGGACTGCTAAGAACATCATGGATCAAGATATAAGAAGAGCGCAGCTCGTTAATTCTTTTAGAGACGGAGCTTTGACCTGGTTCATGAAGTTTTCCAGTACTTAGAACCACGTCTTAGCCGATATTAAAGCAAGGATGATCAAAGAGTTTAAGAAGCCTAAGTCTGAGTCCCAATGTATCACTGAACTGAAAGAGATTCAGCAACGACAAGGAGGATCCGTTTGGGATTTTGACCAAAGGTTCAATTTTTTTCTCGACCGATTTAGTTTCACTATTGGACTAGTGCAGCATAGGGAATGGTTCATTGCAGCATTGTTACTACATATTGGGATGCCCCTCATGCAACAGAAGGTTGATGGTCATCAAGAAGCTTTGGAGATTGCTATGAAGCTTGAAATAGCTCCCGTCGAAGATAATTTTGGTATAGCTCAAATACAAGTGCAATTGGCAGAAATGGCTCTTGAGCTTCACGACATGAAGAAAGGGAAAGCCGTCCGAGAGGAGGTTTGGTGTACGCGATGTAGGACAGAGGGTCATGATAAGGAACAGTGTTCTGCGGTAATAAATTACCTGAATTCTGGTGTGCCAAACCCATTGAACCCCAGTGTTCTATATTGTGAGACCTGCAGGACAACCAGTCAACATCGACTGGAGGACTGTTATCTATTGCAGAGATATGTGCAAGTACTGAAGAACCCCTATTGCAAGTTCTGCAAGTCAGTTGGGCACAACGAAGATGAGTGTCACAGCTTTGACCTCATGAGAGAACGCACCTATGATGCTTATAGGGTACAAAATGATGGCCAAAGAAATGATGGATATGGTTACCATGGTAATGCATCAGGTAGAGGTCCTTTTGGAGGTCATGGTTGGGGCGGTATGGCTGGAATAGGACGAGGCCAGGTTGTGTGTTATAACTGTAACTAGGGCGAACATTTGGCTCAAGACTGTCGAAACCCAACTATGACGTGTTGATATTGCAGAGCAGTCGACCATGTCATTGAGTAGTTCCCGCAGCTAATAGCCAAGATACAATAACGAAATAGTGCTCCTACTTAGAATATTCAGATGATTGCTATAGAGCAAAGACCTGTCCTAGCCATTAATGTTGTTACCAGGAGTGGAGCTATGACACAAGTGCAGAACAAGGAGAAACAACCTGACGAGGCTTGCGTTCATAAGGCCCCAGAGAAAATTCCAACCTTCGATGTGGGAAGAGAAAAAGAGACCTTTATGGAAGCCAAAAAATACTTTGTTGATCCAAGCACGTGAGTAGCACCTGCGCAAAAAAATCAGCAGTAGTCACAGTCTCAAGAAACTTCAACGAATAAAGTAAGTACATTGTCTTCATTTTTACAGAGTTGTATGAAGCTCCTAAAAAATCAAAATGCTCTAAATGAGTTGTAGAGAGTTATTTCTTCTTGTGAACCTCAGTGAAGCTCTGGTAAGGAAAAAATCGTTAATAGAGTTAGAAGAATGGGCAGAGAAATGAGATTGCATGCTCAGATAGGAGAGTATGACATGACTAATGTCATCTTGGACCTAGCATCAGAAGTAAATGTATTAACTAAGCAGACCTAGGAACAAATGGGAAAGCCTACCCTTGAATGGTCCCCTATACACTTGAGATTAGACAATCAGCAGAAGATTGTGCCCCTAGGAAGATTCCAGAGTGTCCCAGTAG
Organism: Pseudotsuga menziesii; assembly: GCA_001517045.1. Lineage (NCBI taxonomy): Eukaryota > Viridiplantae > Streptophyta > Pinopsida > Pinales > Pinaceae > Pseudotsuga > Pseudotsuga menziesii. The sequence continues at coordinate 13,011 of LPNX010763731.1, forward strand.
ATATTGATGGATTCAGTACCATAGTAGACTTTCAAGTCATTGAGATAATTGATGAAAGCAACCCTTATCCAGCCTTGCTAGGTATTGAGTGGGAACTAAACAATGATGCAGTCATTAATCTTAAGAAGAGACAAATGAATTTCAAAGGGAAAGGTTTGAGAGTCATAGTACCATTAGACACTTCGCAAGGAGAAAGGTACACAGAACCACTCAAAGATGAAGATCATAATGTTTTGGATCATATCTACAACATCAAATCTAAGGAAGAAGATTATGTTTATCCTACTGCCAAGGCTGTAATGGATTGGCAGTGCGACAACTCCTGCACGACCGATTCAGATGATGGTCTAGAGAATTGGAAAAATAGGCTCTATGAACTACATGGCCATTGATGTGCAAGAATGACCAAATCTCTCAGATGGCTTGGTTCACAGGTAATAGTCTTACCTATTTTTGATGGCCTGTCAGACCCAAAAAATTTCATTGTACAATTCTTAGAACAAGTACCAGATTCTTAGAAAATGGAAACTCTAGATTTTGTATTTAGAGCCATAGCTGTCAGATGGTGGAATGGCTATAAAAAGTACTTTCCTAGTTGGGAAGCTTGTCAAAATTCCCTTCTCCTGAGATTTACGAATCAGCCCCAGGAGGTACGAAGTAGGTTTAATGGTAAGACTAGCCCCCATGAACACTTGGCACAGTGCTACGAAGCGTGGAAGCATGTACCTCAGGAAGAATGGGTACATAGCTTTATTCACACTCTGGAACCTATAGCAAAGAACTGGTATGCGGAAGCTGAGCTTCGCCAGGATACTATAAGTTGGGATTGTCTTGTTGATAGTTTTGTGCTTACATTTTCTATTAATGAAGTTTGTCCAACTTTAGATACAACTATTAGGTTGATCCATATTAAGGTGTTTGATGAGAAAGAAATAGTTGAGTACCAACCTGATTGGAAGGAACAAGAAGCTAATGCAGTAGAATGTTATAACCTCGCAAATGATGAAGATGATGATCTACACAACATCGACATTCCTGAGTTAGATGGACATTGCGAAGTACACGGACCAACAGTCGAAGCACCTGAAGTGACTCAGCCCCTGAAGACGCAGATAGTAAACATTGGATCAGAAGAACAACCTAAGTATGCTACCATTGGAAGTTATTGGGATGAAGAAATGGTGAGTAAAGCGACCCAACTTCTCCATGAATATCAGGACCTATTTCCAATGAAGTTCTCAGAAATGAAAGTTATTTGTGGTGATATAAGAGTGATAAAGATCCCTTTGAAACCTGATGCGAAGCCTGTCAAATAGCGCCCTTATCGGCTGAACCCTAAGTACAAAGAAAAAGTTAGAATGGAGTCAGATAAGATGCTTGCTGCAAGGATCATTGAGCCTATTGAAGAATCTGAGTGGGTCAGTCCTATGGTTGTGCAAGAAAAGAATACTAAGGGAGAAATCAAAATCTATGTTGATCTAAGGAAGCTGAATGATGCTTGCTTGCATGATCCTTTTCCTACTCCCCTTACAGATGAATTTTTAGACAATGTCGGAGGCTAAGAAGTGTAATCTTCCACTGATGGATTTTCAGGCTACCATCAGATCAGAATTGCTCCAGAAGATCAACACAAGACAACCTTCGCTACAGAAATGGGATCCTTTGAGTATACAGTTATGCCCTTTGGATTGAAGAATGCACCTGCTATGTTTTCTAGAGTAGTAATCTCTACCTTTAAGGACTTTATACATAAATTCTTAGAAGTTTATTTTGATTATTGGACTATCTTTGGGTTACTAAAATACCATATAGCTAGTTTAAGACTTATGCTGGACAAGTGTAGACAGGATCAGATTTCCTTGAACTTGAAAAAGTGTATATTTTGTGCACCTTTTGGAATCCTGCTAGGTCACATTGTATGTAAGCAAGGATTGATGATGGATCCTGCGAAGATAGCAATTATTGTGAATTTTCCACCACTGAAGTCTGTTAAGCAACTTTGCACTACACTTGGTCATACAGGATATTACAGGAAATCCATTAAAGTATATGCTCAAATCATAGCCCCTATGGAAAAGCAGTTGAAGAAATATATTAAGTTCGAATGGACACCTGAGTGTCAAGCAAGCTTGGATATTTTGAAGGAAAAGATGGTAACTTCCCCTATCTTAGTATTCCCTAACTGGAATAAGGAGTTTCATGTGCATGTCGATGCATCCTCCATTGCTCTGGGTACAGTATTGGCTCAGTCAGGTGGAGGTAATATTGATCACCCTATTTCTTTTGCAAGTAGAAAATTGTCCACAGCAGAGAAAAATTACACTACGACAGAACGAGAAGGTCTAGCTATGGTTTATGCATTGTAGAAGTTTTGACACTACCTACTAGGGTCTCATTTTAAGATGTTCACTGACCATTCTGCTTTGAAGTATTTGGTTAACAAGCCCGTGCTAGGTGGAAGGATATGCAGATGGTTGATTCTGTTTCAGGAATATGACTTTGAGATCATAGTTAAGCCTAGAATACTTAACCTAGGATCTGACCACTTGTCGAGGCTCGACTCAGGAGAAGAGCCCACTAGTTTGGATGAAGGACTTCCTGATGCCCAGTTGTTTTCCATCCAGATGGTTGATGACTACTTTCAGGATATTTTTCAGTATTTGTCTACAGGTTTTGCACCCACATAGATGACAACAAAATAGAAGAAGCAACTAGTGGTTAGAGGAGCTGACTTTATGTTAATAGCAGGACAACTGCATAATATGGGACCAGATGAAATACTGCGCATACATGTCCTAGAGCATGAAAAGCCATTGATTTTGGTTGAGGCACATTCTGGAGCAGCAAGAGGTCATTATGCAGGCAAAGCTACAACACAGAATATTTTGACAGCAGGATTGTGGTGGCCCACACTCCATAAGGATGCAAGAGAGTACTGTCACAACTGCGACATCTGTCAGAGGACAACAAAACCATCCAAGAGAAATGAGATGCCCCTGGTTCCATAAGTAACTCTACAATCATTTGAAAAATGTGCTATTGATTTCATTGGACCTATCAATCCCCCTACCAAGAAATCAGGAGCAAGATACATTATTACAGCAACTGACTACCTTACCCATTGGGCCAAAGCTCAACCAGTCAAGAACTATAGCACTGCTACAGCTGTGAAGTTCATTTTCGATAACATCCTATCAAGATTTGGGTGTCCTAGAATTCTTATGAGTGATCAAGGATCACATTTCCTAAATAATACTATCAAAGTATGGACTGAAGAATTTCAAGTATATCACCAGAAGAGTACTTCCTATCATCCTCAAGCAAATGGAACGGTCGAAGCCTTTAACAAGATCCTTGAACACGCTGTGACGAAGGTTTGCAATGTTAACAGAAATGATTGGGATCTTAGAATTCCAGTGGTACTATGGGATTATAGAACCACCTGCAAGAAATTGACAGGCCAGACACCTTTTAGGTTGGTCTATGGACAAGAAGCAGTCATGCCCATGGAGTACATTGTGGCCAGCCTCAGAGTATCTCCCTTCACAGATATGTATGATTCAGCTATAATGAAAGAAAGGCTGGCAAAGATACTACAACATGAAGAGGACAGATTCATTGCAGGGTTCCAGTAGCAAGTATAGAAAGCTAGAGAAAAAGCATGGCATGATAGACACATTAAGAAGAAGCAGTTCCAAAATGGTGATCTCGTGATTTTATATGACAGTAAATTTATGAAATTCCCAAGTAAGTTCAAGACACATTCGAAAGGACCATACATAGTGCAGAGATTTACTGATGGTGGCGCAATCCAGTTAGCTAAGTTAAATGGAGAAATTTTATCTTCTATGGTAAATGGCAGTAGATTAAAGAAATACAAGGACAAGCCAGGACCTCCTAATCAGAAGTCATAGTAAGAGGGAGAGTTCAAGTACCAAGAACAGTTGAAATTGGGTGCTAGACTATAATGAAGCTATTCTCAGAGCTACGAAGTGTTGAAGACTTTCGAAGTTTGAAGGTTGAAGTTTGGTTGCCGCGTGGGTCAGAATGGGTCGACGACGGATATTGTGGCGAACGTACTCATTGAGGTGAAGCTGAAGTTAGTAGTTATGTAGAAGAAGAAAAGGTGTTCCATAGCCTAAAAAGTGTTAGAATAATCAACCCATAGTATTTACCCACTTAGACATTAATTCATTTATTTTTGTCTTATTTTCCTAGTCCATGAGTCCCACCATGTGCAAGTTGCTAATTGCCTATCCATAGAGGTCAAAATTGCCATTATTGACTCATGGAGCGCTTGGGAAAGCCTTAGGAATCAAATCTACTTTATTCCTAGCCTTCTAGGCACCCATCTGCTTTTTCTGCTTTATCCCTTGCCTTTTCAGTGTTTTAAGGCACATAGGAAAGCAAGACTAGGTGAGGTGAATCAGCTTTGTTGCCTCTTCCTCCTCCACTCTTTCCTCCATGCAAAAGCATGTATGAGCTTCCATTTGAAAACTCTTTAGCTTTCCTATGCACCCTTTCTAATTCGTGGGGTCCTTGATAGATTTGGGATCAGCTTTTTACACTTATGGGGGATTTGCCTATTTTGGGTAAGCCTGCTTTATGCTAGATTTGGATGCTTCCTTATGCATTCGATTTGCTCATGTATTCTATATATTCAACAGCCTATGTTATTACAGGGTTGGCTATTGTACACTCAGTTAATATAATTTTGTGTTACAGCTCCATATTCAGTCTCCATTGTTGATAATTTTGCATGATCAATTGTTAATTGTTGTGGGTGAAATTAATCTACTGCAGGCCTGAATTTCTACATGGTATCAGAGCCATTGTAGGTTGTTACTCTCCTCCAAAAATTGTTTTGTAGGTTCGATATCAAGACTGGGAGCCTTCTACTGATAGCCGGGACAGATTTTCTAAAGCTATGGATTCACAGAAAACTATCCTCACTCCCTTCAACTTTTTTGAATGGAAAGCAGAGATGGAGATCTTGTTGAGAGAGAAAGGCCTCCACAGGGTGACTATGGCTATAGAAGCAGAGCCCAATGCTACTACAGAGAAGATCAAATGGCACAATCGGAGAGATGAGGCCTATGGCCTCCTATGTCTCAGTATTTCCCAAGACCTCCTTTTCCATCTCGATGGATTGACTTCACCGGATCAAGTATGGGAGAAACTTTCTGAACTCTTTGGAAAGACAGATGAGATGAGGGGACACCAAATCAAAAATGAGCTGATATCGCTGAGTCTTAGTAATTTTGAATCCCTGCAGCTATATTTCTCCAAGTTCAAAGCACTATTTTTGCAGCTGAAACAGTGTGGTATTGAAAAGAAAGATGAACAACTCGTATTGTCCATCCCCTCAAAGCTAGGACCTGACTACTCAGTCTTTGTTTCGACCTTCTATGCCACAAAACTCACAGCTCAAACCTGGAAGATGCCTAGCCTTGAAGATTTCATGGAATCTCTCACACAGGAACAAGACAAGATGGTGATGATGGGCACCATCAAACCTTCCAAAGACCAAGCTCTGGTTGCTGGAGATTCGAGGGTGGATTCAAAAATCAAAAAGAAAGCTAAAAAGCCACCTGAGAAAGGAAGAGACAAGAAGCAGTCTCTAGAGAATCAACAAGGTCCCAAGAAAAATACCCAGAAGAAGAAAAACAAAGGTGATATGAACAAGTGCTCATACTGCAATAAGGGCAATCATACTGAAAGCTCTTGTATGAAAAAGCAGATAGATATGTTAACTCAACTGTTGGAGAAGAATGGCATCTCCCTTCCAGAAGGCTCAAAGAAGAGAGAAGGAGGATCAAGTTCTGATGACAGAGAGAGAGTTCATGCTCTAGTTGCTGGCACATCAAGCTCACCCAGTTTTATCATAGATTTTGGAGCTTCAAGACACATGGTTTCGACTAAGGAGGACTTCTCCTCACTGGACAAGTCGAAAGGACCATCTATTGTACTGGGAGATGACTCTCTCACTGAAAACAAAGGCAAAGGAAGGATAGAACTTGATCATGGTAACTTCAACAATGTGCTGTATGTCCCTGGTCTCACCTCCAACCTTCTGTCAGTGTACCAGATGACCCAACCTAGTCACCTAAGAAAGTTACATTCTCACCGGATGAAGTTGAGATCACAGAAATCTCAAGTGGAAGAATCATTGCAAAATGAGTAGCGAATCATGCTCAAAAGGTATACATGTTTTCACACTTCCTGCCTTACTCAGACCCCTCTGCTCTTCTTATCCATGCTAATGAAGCTAGAAAGCTATGGCATGAAAGATTTGGCCATTTAAATTAGAAGTATTTATCTGATCTTAGTGAGAAAGATATGGTCATAGGGTTGCCCAAGATAAAATTTTCCAAAGGAGTATGCCAAGGCTGTATCCTAGGAAAACTCCCAGAGCACAAATTTGAGAAAGCCAGCCATGAGAGAACCTCTGCACCCCTCGAACTGATTCACAGTGATGTTGCTGGCCCATTCCCTCATCTGTCCATGAGTCAGGCCAAATATGCATTGACCTTTATTGATGATTTCTCCAGGTATTGTTGGGTTCACTTCATGAAACACAAGTCAGAATTTTTTGGCCTATTCAAACTCTTCAAGGCTTTGGTTGAAAACCAGTGTGGGAGAAAACTTAAAGCACTCAGATCTGACAACGGTGGTGAGTATGTCAAGAATGAGTTTATTAACTATTGTGCAGATGTAGGTATTCAGATGCAACATTCTATCCCCTACACACCACAGTAAAATGGTGTTGCAGAGAGGAAGAACAGATCACTGAAGGAGATGGAAACATGCATGATGGAGGACAAAACTTTGCCACCAAAGTATTGGGATGAAGCTATCAATTGTACAGCCTATATTCAGAATAGGGTGCCTCACAAATAGTTGGATGGCATGACTCCCTTCGAAGCATGGAGTGGGCACAAGCCAGATGTGACCCATTTCAGGATTTTTGGCTCAAAGGCATGGGCTAGAATCCCGACAGAGAAGAGGAAGGCTTTGCAGCCCCAAAGCCAAGAGTGTCTTTTTGTGGGATACTCTAAATATTCAAAAGGGTACAATTTGATAAAATTGAGCACAAACAAAGCCTTCATTGAAAGGTGTGTTCAGTTTGAAGAAGAACCCCTTGCAGAAGTGGAGATTGGTGAAGCCTCTTCACCACCTGAACCTCAAGAAGTAAAAAGTTTGTTAAACATTATGATTCTGATTTGTCTAATGGAGATGAGTTTATTGCAGACCCAAACATCCTCACAAGGCATAAATGGGCAGCCAAGACACTACATGCAGCAGGACAGTTAGCCGGTGATCCCAATGACCCAAGGAGGACTAGATCTCAATTTGAGAGTGGTCTGTGCATGAAGGATCCTGAGTTTGCTGAAAAATGCTATTTGATGGTGGATTCTTATCCTTAGACATATGAAGAAGCAGTAGGAGATCCAATATGGCAAGCTTCCATGAATGAGGAGTTCAACTCGCTACAAAAAAGCAACACATGGGAGCTAGTGGATCTTCCTCCAGGGAGAAAACTAGTACAGTGTAAGTGGCTCTATAAGACCAAATTTGCTGCTGATGGTTCACCACTGAAGTACAAGGATAGATTGGTAGCTAAAGGCTACTCACAGGTTCATGGCATTGATTACAATGAGACTTTTTCCCCAATGGCAAAGATGGATTCAATCAGGCTAGCTCTAGCCATTGCAGCATCAAGGCAATGGGAGGTACATCATATGGATGTAAAATGTGCCTTTATGAATGGTGATATCACCAAGGAGATATATATGCAGCAGCCCCAAGGTTTTTCTACTGACCATTCTCTTGTGCGCAGGTTGAGAAAGTCATTGTATGGGCTAAAGCAAGCCCCCAGGGCTTGGTATGCCAAGATAGATAGCTTCTTGCTATCTCTGAATTTTGTTCGGTGCAAATCAGATTTGAATGTCTATATAAAGGTAATTAATGGTTCATTAATGATCATTGTGTTATATGTTGATGACCTCCTCATTACAGGAAGCTCACAGGCTGAGATTACTTCCCTAAAAGGAGCTATGAACCAAGCCTTCTCCATGACATATTTTGGGATCTTAAGTCAGTTTCTGGGGCTTGAGATTGCTCAAACCAAAGCTAGAATCAAGGTGCACCAGTCCAAATATGCCTTGGATTTGCTGATCAAATTCATAATGCAATATTGCAAAGCAAGCAAAACTCCTTTCCTTTCAGGAGTGAAGCTGGAGGAAGATGATTCTCCACCGATTGTAAACAACACTTTGTATATACAGTTGATTGGATGTTTATTGTATTTGACACATACTCGACTTGATATTTGTTATGCAATAAGTGTTGCCTATAGATATATGGATCAGCCTCATGATATCCATTGGAAAGGAGCAAAGAGGATCCTTAGCTTTGTTCAGGGAACAAGGACTCATGGGATTTTCTATAAAGACAATTCTGACCTTGAGTTAATTGGTTTTACTGACAGTGATTGGGCAGGTGATAGAACTGACAGGAAGTCCACTTCAAGTTATGTGTTCATGCTTGTAGAAGGGCCAATCAGCTGTTCAAGCAAGAAACAGAGTGCCATTGCACTCTCATCTACAGAAGCTGAGTACAGAGGAGTTGTCAATGCAGCAACTCAGTGTTTATGGTTGCAGGGTTTACTTGGAGAATGTGGTTTCAAACCTTAGTACTCAACTATCAGCTACTGTGATAACTAGAGTACCATTCGAATCTACAAGGATTCAGTTCAGAAGCAGAGAACCAGACACATTGAGATTCACATGCACTACATCAGAGAGCTTGTGCATGATGGCACCATTCACCTACTCTTCTGTTCATCTTCAGAACAAGTAGCTGACATCTTCACAAAATCATTTTGTGAGAAGACATTCAACAATCTCAAATCACTGCTGGGGATTGCTGATCATGCTGTCAGAGCATGAGTGGAGACAAGATTCTACAATTTTGTTTTATAGTCCATGTTTAAGGGAGGATTTTCCCAAGTTGGTTTTGCCTCTTTCCTTGGTTCATATGGACTTGCAGTATGTAAAGGGTGAATAATCCTTGTTGCTAGGCCTTATATTTTTTATTTATTACTCATAAATTCAGGCTTAAGGGGGGGTGTTAGAATAATCAACCCATAGTATTTACCCACTTAGACATTAATTCATTTATTTTTGTCTTATTTTCCTAGTCCATGAGTCCCACCATGTGCAAGTTGCTAATTGCCTATCCATAGAGGTCAAACTTGCCATTATTGACTCATGGAGCACTTGGGAAAGCCTTAGGAATCAAATCTGCTTTATTCCTGGCCTCCTAGGTGCCCATCTGCTTTTTCTGCTTTATTCCCTGCTTTTTCAGTGTTTTAAGGCACATAGGAAAGCAAGACTAGGTGAGGTGAATCAGCTTTGTTGCCCCTTCCTCCTCCACTCTTTGGTCCATGCAAAAGCATGTATGAGGTGCCATTTGACCACTCTTTAGCTTGCCTATGCACCCTTGCTAATTTGTGGGGTCCTTGATAGATTTGGGATCATTTTTTTACACCTATGGGGGATTTGCCTATTTTGGGTAAGCCTGCTTTATGCTAGATTTGGATGCTTCCTTATGCATTCGATTTGCTCATGTATTCTATATATTCAGCAGCCTATGTTATTATAGGGTTGGCTATTGTACACTCGATTAATATAATTTTGTGTTACAGTTCCATATTCAGTCTCCATTGTTGATAATTTTGCATGATCAATTGTTAATTGTTGTGGGTGAAATTAATCTACTGCAGGCCTGAATTTCTACAAAAATTGACTGATGGGACAAACTCAAATTGACAGTGCTAACACATGAACTGCCTTAGCTTCCTGTCATGATGAGATTTTGGGAAAATCTAACGCCGTGTGGATAGGATTTACTGGCCCTCCATCAGATTTGGCGTCATTAATGCACCATGATGACAGATTTTGTTGCGAGATTCTATAAGAAGCTATACAGGTCTACGACTCCTGCATTGTGCACTTCTTTGAGTTTGCAGTTGTCATGATGTCGAATGATTGCAAAGTTCAGGAATTGTTATGAGAGTTCAGGCAGAGAGGTCTGCAAAACCTTATGAGCAATCCACCCTACAAGGAGATGTTGCCAGCGCCAAAGCAGCCAATGCATACATGATCTACCAGGAAAAAGTTTAAGGCAGAATTTCGCTCTAAGTGGAACGAAGAAAGGCACAACCCCTTAGGAAAGACTCAGGAGGATCCTGAGATGTGTCATCCTGGCTCAGCAAAGTGGAGGCATGCTGTTTGTCTTATGCAAAATTACATTGGCATGCAATCCCACGGGCACCACCTATTAAGGACCCAAAGTTGGGGATGGTCAAATGTTCGATAGGACATGAATGGGAAGGCAGTTCACGGGATGGGGTTGCTGATAGATTTAGAAGGCCCAATGAGCCCCATGACCATCATAAATATACAGAGATGCAGATGGATATAGAGCCTGACAGAGTGCAAAAGCAGACCATAAAGAAGGAGCAAACAACTGATGATAGCATGTATGGACTTAACAAGCAGTGCACTATATTCACCAGAAGAACAGTAGAGTGTCTTAGGATAGGACACTGGGGAGTCTTAGGTGCCTGTTGGGGTGCGCACCTTAACGGTCCTTAAGTTTGGTAACTCCAGGGTTTTTGTGGAAGATTGTAAGAGGAGCTACGGCTCAAAATAGTCTTAGGGGTGTCGGGGTTGAGTCAAAGCGCTCTTTTTGTAATTAACCCATGGTTTAAGTCTAGGTTTTATGGGTTTGCGGTACCCATGGTTTAAGCCCATGGTTTTGTAATAAGTGCATTATATAAATAAGAACTCTTGTAAATGAGTTAGGTTAGGCCTTTTGATGTAATATGAATTGATGCAAAGCTAAGGCTAGTTTTGTAAGAAAGGTTAAAGTCCCAGCTGTGTGCATGGATGACCTCTGCAGCTATGTGCGCGGAGGGTTTTGGGTGATTAAGAAGATCTGCAACTGTGTGTGCAGAGAACTGCAACTTAGTGCGCAGCTTGAGGATTGAAGGGATCTGTAGCTGAGTGCGCAGATCAGAACTGTGGTTTTTGTAAAGAGTTGAATAAAACATAGTTTTGTGGATGTAGCCCCTAAACTGGTGGTGAACCACGTTATATCTTGTGTCGTGGTTCCTTTTGTGTTGTTTCTATTATGTCTTTTATGCATTGATAAGTAAATAACTGATAAAAAAGATCACTGCTAAAGAATAACTTCACAGTGAATTCCCAGTAAAGGGTTAAGCAAGGCACTATTTGTTTATCTAACTGCATAGTTATATGTGTGAATGTCAAGCTCAGTATTGTATGATTGTTATTTATTAAAGGCTAAAGGTACAGTAATATCCCTCTTCTGCTTGCAGAAACCTGGTTCTACGGCACCCCATAGCTGTTTCAGGTGAGACTGCAACATGTTCCCAGGTTGTTGCCGAAAGGGCCAACACTGTGGTTCTTTTGTTGGTGTGAAGATAAGAGTATAAAACCCAGGTCTGGCCATAGCCCAACAGCTATGATGAATAAATGCTGGAAGATCCACCCACAGGGGGTTGACTTCTAGGATTAGGACTGCTAGGACCAGTAGGTCCTTTAGGAGGAGGAAGGGCCACTGGGACCACTAGGACCACTGAGACCATGAGGACCACCAGGACCACCAGGAGGTGGACCACCAAAGGGAGGTAAACCTCCAGAGCTGCCAGAACCACTAGGAGGAGGGCTAGAAGGAAGAAATCCACCAGGTCCCCTAGGACCACTAGGCCCACCAGGACCATAAGGAGGAAACTTTCCATATCCTATGGGGCCATTAGGCCCCCCATAGGGAGGACCTCCATAAGGTTTTCCTCCGCCACCTCCTGCAGTATGTATAGGTATCCCCTCCATAGCTGGCATGGAAGACTATTTGGGTTTCCCCCATGGCGTAAAAGTGTTACTAGGGTATGTAGTTCTAGCATAAGGCATTCCTGTAGGATTGGGTGGATGATTACCTACAGTTTTTTGATAACCATAACCTCAAGAATATTGAATTGTTACAGGTTGATCCCGAGAGGGTTGACTTGAACTGGATGGGGGATTAACCACATTAGTATGGGTGGGAGGGACATAAACTATAGATGGTTCTATGTTAGAGGTCTGTCCTTGACTAGGAACAATTTCAGTGTCAGATAATGTAGGTTGTGTCGGGGTTTTCCCCCCAACAATAGAAGGTGTAGACAAAATAGGAATTGAAGACTGAATCTCAGGTGCATAAGACCTGTGAAGATTACGCATACACATAACATGAGAGGTGATAGGGGTGGTAATTTGACCTGGGTTTTGGGTTGTTATTGGATGATCTATAATCAGTTCAATGGGTCTCATAGAATCGGCTAGTGAATGATATCCCACAGGGAGAGATTTGGAACGTGTTGGTGTCGATCCTAATAGGTCATTGATATGCTTGTCAATCTCCTGTGCATGGAGAATGGTAATGTGGTATTTCCTATTTTCTTCTTCATCTTTAGAAGAGTTTACACGGGTTCCAAATGAGGCAATGTCCTATCGTATAGGTGTCTCCCAAAATGGATCATTGGGACCAAAATCCGAACGGTTTGTATCGTCAGCATGACCTTCTGTGGGAGAATGGAACCATGTATTTCCCCGAGAAGGTTGTTGGACCAATGGAGGTGACTGTGAAGAATATGGTACTCCACTTTCTGCAACCACATTGTCTCCCACCTGGGAGGTGGTATAAGCTTCTTTGTCGATAGCTTCCATGGGATTTTCTCCTAAACCAGGAATAAAATCAGGTGGCAAGCCCCGTACTCTTCTGGATTGTCTTAAATCAGCCAGTTTGTATAGTTCCTAACTAACCTAGGGTCTAAAAATCTAGAAAACACACCAAAAATAATTTCCCTACACAAGCTATAGGTCAAAACAAGCACACTTAAAATNAACTAGGATTGTCAAGAAGGCTCCAGTCGCGATATACCTTGAGGGTACGTGCGTAGTAATCTCTGTAAATGTTGTTTTCGATGTATGGCTCCAAACAATATGTCCAAAGGGATTTTATCAGATGGATAAGGTACCCTATTTGGGTCTCTCGATATACTCAAGGTATGTGGGAGCTCGAATCGGTAGTAGTGTTGTAAAATGCATAATCGTACACAGGCGGCCTTTCGATATACAATCGAGTACGTGAAGTACCTTTCTATATACCTCAAGGGTACGTAAAAGGTCATTTGATATATCGACAATAAGTTGAAGAACCGCGCGAGTCCCAGAATGTAATGCTGACAAATAACGATAGCTCCTAGGCTTAACGACGCTAGAACACGTCTCTAACCTATCACTCGAGTTACTATGTAAATTTTAACCTACAACTACCATTAATTTTAACTTGTACGGTTAGGTGAATGCATGATGTTTTGACAAAAAAGTAAAACCATGAAATATGCTAGTGCAAAATGTTCACTTTACCATTTAGTATGCCTACTTACAGGAGGGAAAGAGAGTGTTTTCCTTTTGTTTCAAAACCAAAAATAATTCCACACAACAGTCATGAACATCAAATCAAAGAAAAGTAATCACTTTTCCAAACTGATTTCTTCTTTCTGAAATCAAATGACAAGGGGAAGAATCTCTTTTCCTAAAAGAAAAATAAGAAGCACACCTATATGCAAATGCACTATATTTTTTCAATTTTCTCAAAACATAAGCAAATCTACCTTAAAACTACCATTTTTTTATTTTGATCGAGATAATTCTAAATGTATGAGAAACGAAAGATCATGAATATCCTGAAATCTTGTAAAGCCAATCAGAAAACCAATGTCCAACGCTCAATGATAATATCCTAGTCTTAGTCAAAAAATTCTTTTTTAAAGGAAGGAAAAAGAAGTTTACTATGCAAATAAGAAATGAAACCTAGAAACTAATATAGTGTTCTTCTTTTAGTCTATGCAACATAAATAGAAAGATATTTTAATAGCACCTTGAGCTTTTAAGAAAACAAGAAACGTTTTGTAAACACAACCAACAAGCATAGAAGGGGATGAACAATCAAAAGACCTAATCAAACTTTTGGAATTCCACTCAAATCAATCTTAAACCATAAAATTATTAGACCCCACGCATCAGATTCAGTAACACAAGTTTGATAAGTAGAACTGAAAGCAGCAAAATCCATTTTTTTCATAGAAAAATGAGGAAAAAAGGCTTTGGAATGACGCCTACCTAGCACCGTGCTTTGCAGGTGTTGACAGAGCGTTTCCAACAAAGTACCGCTTCTCGCCAACAAGTTATAGGCAGTGGCACCACGTACTGCCCACTTTGTTTAGGCGGTGGCACTGCTCCTCGTACACAGCATAGGCGTGATTCCCTGTAGATGAAGAAAACACAAGAAGAATGATGATCAAGTCAACAAAAGACTAGATTAGGCCAAATACTATTGAATTGATTATGGAAACAGAGCATAGAAGAACGAAATGACTCAGATATAAATAGATCTAGAAGTTTCAAACCCAAATGAAGCAAGTCAGAAAGTAGATCTGACTGAAGAGAGTTGAATAAGAAGGAGCCTAGATTCGGACAAGAGTTGCATACTGAGGAAGATCAGAACAACTAATATAACTTTCCCCAATGGATTCACCAGATTTGTTAGCTGGAATATCTCACCTCCTGCGGATAGCAAGGTGTTCCACTGGTCTGAATGGTTCAGATCCAGAACAAATAGAGGACAGAGGTTGAAGACTCTCCCTAGACACCGTAGATACCTGGAATGTAATGCTTTGATTGTTACCCTGTGTACCTAAAATAATATTCAACATGCAAACATATCGAAACCACCATAATATAATCTACTAATCTATGTTAGTGACTAAGGAATATAACAACATACATGTGAAATCAAGCAATAACAATATATGTGGGATAGAAGTCAACTTGCATTAAACAAATATGAATAATTTTACAACCAAGCCTTAGTGTTGACATACATCTCCATGAGACCAAGCATTCTCATCCCCATAAGCTCTCTATATGCTCTCCAATGATATGAACGAAGTGATCAATCCAACATCATACCAATACCTTAAAAGTTCTCTCCCTCAACCATGGCCATAAGCTTGTATTTATAAGGCTTTAATGGATAGGGTAGGTTGAGAGATAAGTGGGTGAGGTGGCCTCTAAGATCCTAGAAAAAGGGATCTAGAGCTCAAATAACCTGCAATAGTAGGGATAAGGGAGGGCATGAGGCTTATCATCTAGAAGCCTCTAGAAACTTCTCTTTTTCCCTTTTTACCCAGGGTACCATGTTTCTCCTTCAATAACAGAGTGGTTCTGGTAATAACCGTTTATGGACCAAGGGCCATAAGCGATGGCACCACTTTTGGACAATAGGGGATGGGAAGTGCAAACAAGGGTACCGCTTTTGGATAACAAGGTAAGCACGATGCTGGGAATTTGTATGAAAGATTGACATTTAGTATGGGTTTCCACTCCAGAAGCTGGGATTCAGGGCAAGCAGGTATGTCAAATATCTTATCACGTGATGGTGACATGATTTTGGTATAATAGTTATGGTTCTTCATTAACATGTCAGTCCATATTGGGAGTGTGCTTGACAATTTTGTAGTCTTCTTGGTGATATTGTAAATTAATCATTGATCCTAGGTCCAATGCGTCATACTCAATGTCTCTGAATACACCTATGCCTTCAAGAGCTTCAACATGGCTCGTTGATGGATTGTTGGTTGGAGACTGTGTTGATGTTGGAATTTGAGTTGGGTCCCTTGGACACAACCGCTTCACCCATGGTTCTGTAGTAGAATTTTTTATGTCATCAACTCTATTAGGATCAGTCATAGTATCATTGGAAATGTCTAGACCATTTCTCACTCTCTCTATTTCCAACCTGGCCTTTTCTCTTACCTCATTTTCCTTTTCAATGGGCCTATTCCTTCTATTTTTTCTTGCTATGTTACATGAGTTTCCCATATCCAAAAGTTTCTTTATCAAAACTATGAGATCTACCCCTACATAAGAAGCAACAAATAAGGTATTAGTTCCATTATACAAGATACATGATGTGTTCCAACATAAATAACTAAATTACAAATATGTTAGTATGCTAATTATTGCCATTGGTACATAAATGTTAATTAAAGGTTTCTCTTTATGCTCTGACCAAATTTTCAGTTCTATACTCTATTTGAGTCAAGTTTGCAGGTATTGCAACTATAAGATTCTGACTTCCTTTGTGTAAAAAATATTGGAAGTCAAAAGAAGATGAGTGAATGGAGGAGGTTTCAAATCCCTCGAAAAATGAAGAAATCATTGAGGTAGAGGCATCCTTGTCAAGCTCAAAGGCATGTTATGATAAATTTAGCATGAAGAGGAGAGCATGGAAAAGTTGGTAAACTATTCAATATGGACCCTCTCCCATGATTTCTTCCAAGGTTTTTATACAAGTTTAAGATTCTCAATAGCGAACCTCATCTATGCCATCCTTGTGGGAAATCAAAGTATATTCATGTGCAAATGATTATTGGTCTACATTGCATACTTCATCTTGTATAGAGAATACAGAAAACTTGGTGCACTATCAATATGGACCCTCTCCCATGATTACTTCAAGGTTTTTTTTTAATTGAAGAGTCTCAAGAGATAACTTCATCTATGCCATGAGTGTATGAAATAAAAATATATTCATGTGCAAATGTAAATTAGTTAACATTGCATACTTCATCTTGTATGGAGAATATGAGACTTTCTTAGATGTGAAGTTAAGATTTATTCTTGTGAAATTAAATGTTTTCTATGATAGAGATATTGTTGTAGCCATATCATAAAACATACATCAATGAAATGATCTGAAAGCTTGCGAATTAAAACAATTATTTACAATTCACCATACCTATTTAAAATGATCTCTTCTTGCAATGAAAACTTGTAGTATGAATCTTTCCACTAAATTCCAAGACCACTGAATATGTTTGTTAGATTCTAAGATTGAGACTCTATCCAATATATCAAAGAGTGGTGATGGATTGTTAACGAAATTGCACAGTTCAAGAGCGCAAAACATGTGAACAACAAAAGAAATCCCGTGAAAATTGGTAGCAATGTCGGGAATCCACATATTTGTTCTTTTACCTACTAATAGGTGTGCACATGCGTCTTTAAGCATGCACACACTTGTATAATACCATGCATTCCCATTGATACTCACACAAACTCAAATGCGTGTGCGCCCCTGCCTAACATTTAGAGCATTTACTCACTAGTGTTTATTTCATTTAATGACTAGCGTTCTTCAACAACAACTTCGTATTCATGATTATTTCGAGTATTTTTAAAATCTAGTCTAAAACCTATCATCATCATCACCACTACAACATAGTTTAAACCTATCATCATCATCTTCATCCTCAACGTCCTCATCATCATCATCATCACCAACATTGTTCATCATTGTCGTCGTCATCATCCTCATCCTCCTCCTCCTCCTCCTCCTCATCATTATCAACCTCATCCTCCTCCTCCTCATCATCACCATCATTGTTCATCATCATCATCATTTTCATCATCATCATCCTCTTCCTCCTCCTCCTCTTCCTCATCATCATAGTCATCATCCTCGTCGTCGTCATCATCATTTCGTTGCAAATGATTGGAAATAAAATCAAAGAAAAGTTTCAACTAAACCTATCATCATCATCATCATCATCATTGTCATCATCATAATCATCCCCGTCCTCATCCACATCCTCCTCCTCCTCATCATCACCATCATTGTTCATCATAATTGTCATTTTCATCATCATCCTCATCCTCATCATCATCCTCATCATTGTCATTGAAATCATCCCTATCATCATCATGAAAATCATCATCATCATCATTATCATCATTGTTCCTCATCACCATCAACATCGTCATCATCCTCATGATCATCTTCATGATCATCACCATCATTGTTAATTTTCATAGTCATCTTCATAATCATCATCATCCTCATCATCATCATCATCATAATCACTGTCATCCTAGTAATAGTCATCGTGATCATCATCCTCATCATCATCATCCTCACTATGATTTTTCATCATCATAGTCATTATTATCATCCTCATCCTCATCATCATCATTGTAATCAACATCATCATCCTCATCATCGTAATCATAATCATCATTATCTTCATCATCATGCTCATCATCATCATCATCATCATCATCAACAACATCCTCGTCCTCATAATTGTCGTCATCATCACTGTCATTATTCATCGTCATCCTCATCATCATCATCATCATAGTCATCATCCTCCTCATCATCATAGTCATCATCCTCCTCCTCCTCATCATCATTCAATTGTAAATGCTTGAAAATAAAATAAAAGCAAAGTTTCAACTAAACCTATCATCATCATCATTGTTCCTCATCATCGTCATCATCATCATCATCATCCTCATCCTCATCCTCATCATCATCATCAACATCAACATCATCATTGTTCATCATCAATGTCATCGTCATCATCATCATCGTCGTCGTTGTCATCCTCATCCTCTTCATCATCATAGTCATCATCCTCATCATCATCACCAACATTGTCCTTATCATCGTCATTGAAATCATCCTTATCATCATCATCACAATCATCATCATCATAATCATTGTGTCTCATAATTGTCATCATCGTCATCATCGTCATCATCATCTTCATCATCATCACTATCATTGTTCATTCTCATAGTCACCTTCATAGTCATCATCATCCTCATCATCACCATGATCTTCGTCATCAAAATCATCATCCTCATCATCGCAATCATGATCATGATCATCATAATCATTGTAATCATAGTAATAGTAATCATGATCATCATTCTCATCATCCTCCTCGTCATCATCATCATCCTCATCATCGTAATCATCATAATCATCATCATAATCATCATCATCATATTCATCGTCATCATACTCATAGTCATTGTGATCCTCATCCTCATCATCATCATCATCATTGTCATCATCCTCCTCATTATCATCATAGTCATCATCCTCATTTCATCATCATTGTCATCATCATTGGTCATCATCATCATTCCATTGCAAATGCTTGAAAATAAAATCAAAACAAAGTGTTTAGTTAACAAATGCATGCATGCATCCTTAACGTGTGTGCACAAAGCAACGCGATCATCTGTTTAGTGCATGTGCACCCATATAGCATGATCACACTTCTAATGCATGCGTGTTATGTTTTAAACTACGCAGGCGCGTGATTTAAATTTAGAATTTTGGCGAAGTCTTTTTTCCAACCAATGTGGTGGATGACTTAGCTACTTTGGTTTTAGGTTCGGTTTGCCCAACCAAGTGGTTTGGACTATCTTATGACATAAAAACTTGTTTTGTACCACTTCTCCTATTCCATGCATGATTTTCCATATTCCATGCTTGTCCACTATTAATGAAAATTCACACACTTGTGCAACTCTATCTGTAGATTTTGAAGATGTAATTTTTATTTAAATCTATTATATTTTTGTAATTTTTATTTAATTTTAAATGGTCTAATGTCAATCTAACATAAAAGGTAGGCTATTTGCTTCAGCTATAACTTTTGATTGCCTCACCTATTTAAAAAACGGAAAAGAACCCGCACAAGAAGACACAAAGACCTACATCCTTAAACAAAATATCGTTAATTGACTAAGTTAAGACCAAGATGTGGTGGACCAACACTCGACCTTTTCATTTTAGGGTGTCATTGACTTCCTTAATTTGAAAAATAAAAAATATAACATAAATAAATATTGAAAAATAATGCTGCACTAGAGACACCTATTATCTACAACTCTATATAATGTTTTTCACAAAATTCCACAATGTGCATACCAAACGGGTTGACCAATGCAAATATATTCATTATTTTTTGGGAAAAATATAACATACAACCTTAGAAGAACCTCCTTTTTTAGGATTTATGCTTAGTTTCCATAAATAAAAGTTATATATTCTGGAAGGTAATCCAATTGTCCACGTTTCATATTCTTACACCATATTCCAAAAAGTTGTGTAGGTACTTCTAATATTACTTTTTGACGTTCTAATTTTTTTCTTCCAGAAGTCCATTGCAACGAACATGTCATAAGTGACCAACATTAGCTTGCAGGAGCCATTTATTATAATTTTATAAACTCTTTACTTTCAACCCTTTCAACCCTTTCAACCCAATAAATGAACAACTAAAAATTATAAATAATATATTTATTCCACATTTAAACTCCATCATATCATATATATTAAAATTTCTAAATTCTTATTTCCAACCCTAAAATAGGATAACTAAATCATTTAAAAAGATCTATTCTATTAAAACAAGCACAGTGCCAATAGTTCTAATAGTACTAATCCAATCTACCCAACATGAGGACGATACCCCTTCTCAGGAATATCTCCTTCATGTGCTATTCAGGGTGCTTCATCGAGCTCAAGCACTTCCTTTCCCAAACACCATGATACCTAGAGGTTCTTCATGGAGCCCCTACTCTTGTGATAGTCTCTTACAGTTTAAATTTGTGTGGAAAGAAGTTTAACCAGAGGTTTTACACCTGGCCGTCACCATAGAGGCATACTAGTGCTTAGCCGGCTGAGGGGAAACATGCACATCCTATCCATTCTTCTTTTTAGTTTCACATGTTCCAAATGCCTCTCATGTCATTTTGTTTCTTGCAATCATGGAAATTTGGTTCCCATCATGGATCTCTACATTATTTCCATTACCAATTCCGTGATGCTTTCACTTCTCCATGAATAGTTAGTCATAATATCAAATTATATAACAATTAATATTTCATGTAATGGTTCCCACCAATTATTAACTTCAATCAACTTTCTATGTTATGTTTTATTCAAATAGTCATAAGCAATTGATTTCTTGTGTAATTAAAATTCACAACTGTAGTCTGATGGTTTGAATCACCCCATTCCTTGAATAATGATGGTATAATATTGGTATTTATACATGTGCGCTTTTAAGATAACTGATATTAATTTTATTCGATATGTATATGTACAATCCTAAAAGTACATATCTCTATCATCGTTACCCAACTTTCCAAGTGAGCTTCCTTCGTTAAAACTAACCTACAACAATGAAAAATTCCAATGTTCTTCTTTTCCATAATGTCATAGAAAATACTAATTGTATCCAAGACTATTTGTTAGCACAACATTTCATAACATAGTCATAAGGTGAAAATATTAGTCGTAAAATACTTTCTCTTAGATTTTCATATAATCATATACCCATACCAAGTTAACAAGATTAAACGTGCCACTTACCCATACGTGGTTTTAACTCTAATAATCAATTCCAAGTATGGTCTATTTGGTCACTTACTTTTACAACACCATTTGTTACAGAGAAAGATTCCTATGGCTTGGGGTACCACAATAGATAGAGTAACCGCAGAAATAAATCCTTTCCTATATGCAAGAGAAACCAAACATATAACACTAAAGGATATCAATACATACCTTATTCCAGACGGTTGATGTAGATCCCCATTGATATTCTTTTCTCTCGCTTGTATAAGTAATTTGCTCTCTCAACATTCTGCAAACAAGACAAGCATGCTACATATAACTGTGTTAGGCCTACTCTAGTATATATAATCAATAACATATAAGAATTTAAAAGCATCCATGGATTCAATACTCATTTAAATACACATTATTGGATAAGAAAAGATATTTCTATTAATATAAATCAGAGATTACAATAGTGACAACCTCTGTCAGCACGTCTACGAATCGGAGAAACTGAGTCCTCCACCTGGGCCTCCACCACTTCAATCCTCCATCTCTCGATAGAAATCTCACAAGCAAAGGAAATCTTGGGAATAACACAAAGTGCTCCAAGGGACAAACGGATGGAGACTCAAGTATAAGCTACGGCAACAATGGACTATAGTTTTCGTGCTCTTCAATTCCTCCCCTGTCAATGTATCCAAAGGGTTCCTTATATAGTGCTTCAATGGGGTAATGGAAGGTCAAGTCTGAGTGATATCAAGGAATATGGAAGGCCAAGAGACAGGTGACTCAGATCCACATCAAGGAAAACTCCAAAACTATTTGGCCTTTTGCACACATCCCGATGTACACATGTTTGAGGGTCAAATCCACGTATATACACGAGAAAAGGTTTAAAAGTCGGGTATAGCAAATAATAAATGTTTTCAGGGGTGATATTGGAAACATAAAAGGTACAAAAATGGTCCATGGGGTGTAAAGAGTCTAGAGAGGGACAAGGAAAACCATAAAGGTGTGATCCACCATGTGTGGTAAAATTAGATATAATAGATGCCCCCTAATGTGTGAGGTGAGAGGGTTGATACAATGGCCAAAATACATTATAATTCCATCCAAGAAGTGGAGTGACGAAGAACCAGGTGGAAGAACCAGCTATCCAACAGTACAATATAATAATGAAACTCTGCACATAACTGCAAGTAGACATAGCATTCCCAGATACATAAGAGTACAATGGCCATGAATATGCATGATACAAAATATGACATGTGTGGTCATCGCCACATATAATACAGATAGATCAAAATATCCATGATGAAGATATACAAATGATCATGATCTCCATGAAAGCTGAAGATATATAATGGATCAAGATATCCATAATGGATGGAAACATCTGACATATACGGGAATCAAATCACGAGAGCTAAAGTCTCATGAACATTGGCATGATCAAGGAGGTAGCACATATTAAATTCCACCAATATAGAAGGTCTTCTACACAATCCGCTACGAGTACATGTCCTACTATGTGAATAGAGGTGTTGAGGTCAAACATAGTAGTCCATCGTCTGATTACTGGTCATTGATGTATACCGTTAATAGACACGAGATCACCCACAGATAATTAAAATGGGAATAAATGTACTAGAGTGAAAACTAACAAGTGTGAATAAATGTGTTGAGGTCGAACACTTGAAAGGATCCATCGATAAGGGGACATTGATGTATTCCAAAGACTGTCGATGGGGAGAGAACCTGCCACTAATGACTACAAGTCTCAAGGCACTCAATAATGACTCTAGATTCTTATCACAGAATAAATGATTGAAAGTCGATGGGATGAAATTTGCTGGAAGGAGGGTATTAATGTATCCCTAATCATCCAACACGAGGTACTCAGCAATGCTATATAATGTGAAAGGACTCAATCATAAAGTGCATGAACCAATATCAGTACTGAGAATGGCCGACGTGCAAAGTCAAGAGAGCTGAGAAATGGCCGAGTCAAGTTTCGGCTTCCTTTGAACAAGAGCATAAAGGTGAATGGTGACTGAATATAGGTAGCATAGACTCGATTTAAAAAACTGAGACATCTCTACAACACAGGAGGCATCGATAGAGGCTCCATAGGGACTAGAAGCTTAACCAGTCGGTGGAGATAAACTCAGAGAAACGAGTACATATCCTAAAGTCAAACTATTAACCCAACCAACAGATGTGATATACAGTGCTCTGTTCAAAGGAGACACAACTCAAATGATGCCAAATATAACATCTTTTCTTGTTCGGCTTTTTGGGTTTTTGATTTTTTTTGGACTTTTTCAAATATTTTGGAAAGCTTGAAAATGAATAAAAGTGCTGTATAGTTATAGACTAGGAGGAGATGGGTGTCAATGGGAAAACAAACTAGTTTCAAGCAGCGAAACATACCTATGATCAATGCAAGGATACATGTGTAGGATAATGACACTTGGGGAAAGTCCCCTTTCGGTAAAAACAGGGGATCAAGCTACAAAGGATATATATAATGGCTCTGTGTGGCTAGACATGAGACAATCTCGGGCTATATGGATGATAATCAAAGTCAGAGAAGATGGCATCAGGATCAATGAGGCAGGAAAAGCTCATGATAATGCAATTACAACTTGACATAAGGGAGTCACTAGTACATACGGGCAGATTTTTCCACGTTAGTTTTCCACGTTTTTTTACTTTTGTGGAAAAATCAAGGGTAAATTATGCATTTTTACAAAAAAAATTTTTGAAGCCCAGACTTTCGTCGCTGTATCCACGCCTTACCATCGATATAGCGACGGCCTATCTTTTCAATGGTCAAGGCATCGATACAGTGACGGCCAAGAGTTTAAGCACGCTGTTATGTTTGATTTTTTTGGGAATTTTGTTCAGAGAGGTTATGTTTGTGTTTTTTGTGAATGGGAGCTACAACGTCTCTCATGGAGGAAAATCAATGGATGGTGATGGAAATGCTGGCTTTGTGTGTAGTGGGTGTGCTGTTTTATGAAGGGTTTTGGCTAAGAAAAGAGTTCCAAGCAAGGGTATGGAGCTTGCATGCATTGTCGTAAGAAGGGAGGCAGGGTGGGCGGCAAGGGCAAGTCTTTGTCTGAATTGCTAGCTGAAGAAGAGGACGATTCTTTGGATTTCTCTATTTGGAATCCCACTACAAATTTTGTTATTGAAAGTAATCAAAATATGCAGCAGAGGACAGCAAAACCAGTTCCAAGAAGTACTGCCACAACTGCTGATGAGTCACGATTGGCATTCGAAGGTTCAGGGGAAACCAGTGAAGGCAATGGTGCAGCTGATCAGATTTTAGATCCACATACAAGAAGGGGAACTGATTCTAATTAAGAACCGAAGTAGGGTAGAGGGATGTCTTTATGGAGTTCTAAGCTAAGACAAACCTACAGTAAATGGAAGGAAAGCCACAGAAAATTGTTCCCTTGGAGATATGATTGGGAGAAGGAACCGATAGAAGTCGAGAGTAAGATCGACAAAAGAATAAAACATAATACACAAAGATGTAATGCATGTGCAGTTGATCATGTCTCTGTTCTAAAGGCTCTCTCTCGTGCACTAGAAGCTACAGAAGAAGCTTATCTTGAAATGACAGATAGGGTTCTTGGTGAGAATCCAGAGCTTGCATTGATGGGCTCTTGTCTATTGGTGATGTTGATGAAGGACCAAGATGTGTATGTGATGAATGTTGGTGACAGTCGTGCTATTGTGGCACAGCTGAGTCCGGAGACAAATTCCAGTACAAAGCAGCACTGTAGTCATCGAAAAGGACATGGGCATGATAGAATGGGTTCAAGGGAGGCCTTTGTAGAGTCAGAATTAGAGGATATAACAGAGGAACCTCCTGCAGACTCTGCACCAGTTGAAGCCAATGGGAACAATGGCTCAGAGTTGCGAGCTCCTGGAACAAAGTTGATTGCATTACAGTTATCAACAGATCACAGTACCAGCATTGAAGAAGTAAGAAATTTATCTTGAAAACCTGCTTGTCAGCCTAGCAAATAACAATGAGTAGAACTCTTATCCTTTATGTTATTATTGAGCTGTTGATTAAGTACTGTGCTTTGTTTTGCTACATGAGTGGGTGAGTAGGTCGCTTACTGCTTAAATAGATGGATCCAGTTCATAAGAGAAATTAAGCTTTGCCAGAGTTTGAATTATTGACTTACATATAGTGTGAAAGTAACTTACATGTAGGTTAACATCAGAGACTAAATTCTTAGCTTTGCTACTGGCCAATATCCAAATATTAATCCTACACGCAGATAATGATAATTTAATCTATGCTTTGGAGATCTATTTTATATCAAGAAGGTTCTGTGTTTTGATAGGGTGAGGAATTCCAATGGCAGTGGTGAGAGTTCTAAGATGTTTTTCTAGCTAGACTTGGTTGAACCTGCTTAACCAACCGATTATGTATAGGCTGGAAGGAGGCATTAGTAATTTCAACAACATTGCAGCTTTGCCTCTGAGAAACATTGGGATAATTTCATCCATCTTCAAGAAATTTATCAAATCCTATTCCTTTTTAAGTTGTGAGTTTAACCATACTTCATTTTGATGAACTTGGGAGCAACAAATGTTGGGAATATATTTTGTTAACATTGCTTATCTAAATATCTTTGTGATTGACAATCATAAAAGTGAAATCACATTAGATGGTTTTTATGCATGTCTAAATTGTACAAATCCAAATGACCGTTTTGATTATGCAACAAACTGTTCAAAGATGTGAGATAATAAATGTAATTATAGAAAAGGAGAGGGGTCTAGAAAGAATGATAGTATGCTCAGAGTTTTAGTAATAATGCTTCACATTTTTTACAGAACCTATATCATTATATCACCCCTAGTAGAATATTCATCTGTAATATTCATGTATTTGTAATATTAATTTTGATTTTCTACAACAACAACATAAAACAATGGCAGTGACACAAAAAGCTAGTAGCATAGCTACAAAATTACAACAACATATGGTTCTAGCCGGCCCATAGAATCTTAGATATGCAAACATAGACAAACAATGGATATAGTCACAGATGGTTATATATATGGAAAATACAGTTCAAGTATCATTGGTCATATCTATATGCTATCGGATGCATGATACAATGAAAAAATCCACCATATCATATGCATGAAAACAGACCAAAAAAATGAATAATTTTATGTGGAATATAAGTTACAAATTCCATTTCACCTCAGGTTTAAGTCCTTAATGTTGCCTCCCATTTAATTCCTGAATTCCACCTCGCATCAATTGAGTTTCCAGATTCTAAGCATTCTTCATACTCTTTAGAATTCTAAGATTCCATCCGAAGTACTTTTCAAATCCAATGATGCCTTGCAAAGTGCAATCACTTAAGTTTACAACATGATTTTGCTTCGCTTTAAGAGCTGCCAATGTTGGAAATTCTGCATATTTAAAAAAAAATGGGATTATTGCTTACAGTGGTCCTTCAGCTAAGCCACTGCAGTATGAGGGGATTAGGATAAATATATATTCATATATAATATTGATTTAAATTTCTTAAAAAAAAAAGGGAACCTGCACTTGCCTGTCTTTGATTGCATGAGGGAAAGTAAGTGTTTCTTTACATAGTTTTCATTCAACACATCAACAAACTTGGCTTGAGAAACATGTAGAAGCTAGGAACGTTTGGTACCATTTATTGTACTAAATTCTTGTTCTATCTTGAAGAAAATATTCTTGTAGTTGTCAGGCAATTGCAATTGCAATGTAAAGACATTTATTGCTAGTTGTTAAAACAGTGCATCATCTTCACATTCTTTTCCATCAAGAACAAAAAGCACAGCTTTTCGCAGTGCCCTGACATGCATGCTCAGAAGGGATGTCAATATTTTCAGCAGAACGCTTGATTGCCCATCCTTCAATACACAAAAAACTAACTGCTCACAAAGTGTGAGTAATGAAGTATCTTTAGATGTCTGCTCTATCCAAAATGTGTCCTCTCTTGAATAACTTTGTGTTCTACAATACCCCAGTTATGAACCCCACTAACGTCAATCAGTTGCTGAAAGAGATCAGCCATTCCATGCTCTTCTGTGACTCCCTCATTCACATTTATAACACTTTGTACCACATGATATACCCATGATTCTAAATAGCCTGTTCCTGTGGGAAGCTGAAAATTTCCTCCTTGTGTAATCTGTATTAACTTATTTCTTATATTGAACATCAACCAGGATGGGAAGGTTGTAGAGTGGAGAATCATGTGCCGAAGAATCAACATCAGTCTTGAAATTAGCAAAGACCAGCAAACCAATTGTGTGCTGTTAAGTTCCACTGGAGGACAACTTACATTGCTGAGGGTAGAAAAAATATTCTCTGCCATTTTGATTTTTTCAAATGCATTTGAAGAACGAAATGCCATGAGAAGAACTTCCAAATGAAATAGGGATGGAAGACTTGCACAAACTTCTTGGATATTTAAGCACCCTGAATATGTAGCTTTCACTTTCTCAACAATAAAACCAGCGTAGCCTTTGCATATTTTGAGTCTTAAGGAGTCATCTCCCAAACTGGACCCTGTGGATGTCCTTATAATAAGAATGCGAGCTACAAGAACAAGAGCATCATAATTATAAGCAAATCGTTGCTATAGTTTGCAACTTTTTTGTGTTTGTGACTAGAATTAACTACAGCCTTCTAACTGCTATATACAAGCTCATCTAGAAGTTATCAACAGAGAATAAAAAGACATGAATTCCTTGTGCTCAGAAAAAAAAATCTCATACCATGGTGAACTCTCTTATTGGAGTTTACCTGTTGAAGAAGATGGTTTATAAACAATATAATGATTTAAATCTAACGTTTAATTATTTACCTACGTATTGTTTTGGACTTAATAGAATTGGGAATGACTGTTTATGATTTTCATATGTAGGTAATGGATACATGGCTTGCTTATGCACCAGTGAAAAATAATCCATAAGATGTTGCCAAGCTAGATCTCTTCTCATCTGTGAATCTTGTGACGAAATGTTCTTGTATTGTGTGTTGATTTAAACAGGCAATCCCATAGGTTTTGTCATGTTTTGTTCTGATGGCTAAAATATACTTTTTTTTCTGTGGAAATTCATCAACCTAGGTAGTATTGTCAACTAGGCAGATTGCTTTTCAAAATATTAATGTAGTCAGGTTGTTTACCTGAAACAACCATCTTCATCATAAATAAGAGATAATGGGATTTTTTTAGGATGCCACCATACATTGGACTAGACTAGGAGTCTAGGACTTTCCTTTGGCATTATTGCTTGATAAATTTTCTACACTTTAGATCTACAGATATATAGTGATGATAGAATGATCCCAACAGTCAAGACCATTATCTGCTTTAAAGTTTAGGGTCTACTACTAAAGTGTATTTTTGTCCTATGTGAACACTTTCTAGCGTAGTAAGCAAAGATCAATAGATGATACTTTAGACACTAAACATATTTCTTTTTGTTGGCATTGCCCCTTCTGTAGGGCACTCCTGGTCTCCTCTAGCCATTCAGATGTGTTTCCTTCCCATTATTTATAATAAATTTATTTCCCACTAACATTTTTCTATTTGGGCAGTTGAGTTGTTCCTTCGCATCATATAATGATCTTGTAGGCTACCTTATTACGTAATATCCAGAACACAATTTTGCATTCAGTGGTTCAACTTCAGAGGTTCAGAGATATATCAATAAGCTGTTGCATCAGTCCTCTTCAAAGGGAATAATTGCTGGCTTCCCTGGAAATTGTGTATATTGTAAATATCTTACCCCATAGAGGGATCCATTTCTTATAATAATCCAAAAGATCATAATTGTCTTCTTTTTCCACCAAGTTTTTTGGTGTACCCCAGTGGGCCCATAAAGATGATAATAGAATGCTAGTTTAAAGGAAATTGACCTTCGTTAGCTCCCACCATCCTACATGATATGCATGGGCATGAATTTGTAACTGCAATGTAACTTTGATCTGGTCAATCCTTTCACTTTTCAAGTGTTGTAGGCCAGTGGTCATCATTTTGACCATGTTCACACAAATACACACAGCAGCACCAGATCTTCACAAATACACAATGAAATAGAATTAAATTGGCTTCAAGATTCGTTGTGTGTAGAGACCAAAACTGGTCCCAGACTCCCAAGAAAGGTTGACCAAATAAAAAACTTACTGTCAAACGCTCTCTTCTATATATGTATATAGAAAAACCATTAATCACTGGAGTTCCAGTGATGTGCTCAAATGGGTTTATCAGAGATTTAGATCCAGATTCATGGTATATCATGGGTGTTTACAGTGCTGAGAAATACCCATTCATACAAATTGAATTTTCGTAAATATCCATCAAGTATATTTGTAGTCAAAAGGCTAGAATTCACATGGATCTCATATAGGAGGAGGAAGTATCCAACAATAGTGCAAAGGGTAGCAAGTCGTTTGTAGATGAAGGAAGAGAAAATCCTAAGTCTGGATGGTGGGAGATTATTGTTGGTAACTATAATTGGGGGTTTCTCTGTACTCCCAAAGTTGCTTGTGGTGGGAAGAGGGATTTACCTCCTTTCTATGGAAAGGATGAGGAACTACCATTACTTTTGGCTGCAGTTATGGGCCTCCAGCATGCTCTGGCAATGGTTAGTATTTCAATTTTCAACCATACAATAGATATATAGAGAGAATTCATGTTTTTTCTTGTCTGTAGCAGGGTCTATAGAAACTTTCAATGACCCATATTGTCCAATAGGCCTTTATTTTCAGCAGTATTTTGAAATCCTTTTGGGGGTGGCCTTGTTCAGTTCCTTTTGTTTATTTTTAAGTTTAACTTCGAACTCTACTGTCATTCATTTTTGCTGTATGACATATATTTTTTGAATTATTGTTTCCTTAACTTATATCTCAGATATATGTGCACAGCAAAGTAATGATAGTTGATGACCGTGCTGTATTGATTGGATCAGCTAATATAAATGACAGAAGTTTGCTGGGATCTAGAGATTCTGAGGTATATACTCATTTTCTTGAGCATCTTGATATATATTTATTTTTTGAAAGTAGATTCCTTTGATGTGAACTAAACCAGTTTGTTCTCTGTGCTTTGAGATCATTCACAGGCATCTTCAGTAAGAGTATGCAATCACTACTAGATGTTTCTTGAAAGATTTTTCTTGCTTTCAAAATTTTGAAACCATGAGATGTCTCCTTTAAAACATCTCCTTGGCATGAGATATCTCCTTTAAAACAATCTGTACATAAAATTCTGTTACAATTTAAAAGAGTTTCTTGAAGATTCATATTTTTGTACACAGAAACTTTGTTATATGTCTTACAATAGCGTGTCAAATGTTTCTAGTTTAAGATGCTACTTGGTTTTCCTTGACATGCTAGTATGAAAGGCTAAAGACATTGGTTATTTTTAATGGTGAACCAAGTTATTGATAGAATTTGTGAGTCTCTAGGTATAATGCTTGGGCCCGATTATACTTGAAACTGCTTTGTGATTTTGGAAACCTATGGTGCAAGTTTTTCTTTCCTGGACTTATTGTTTTCTCTTTTTTTTTAACAATAACATAGTAGTTAAGATAGGATCACTTGTTTTTGCTAGAACTTGTTCTCACTGCAACTAACCCCTACAATATTGTAACCAATTCTAAACATATCACTTTGATCCTATCTTAACTACTGAATCATTAAAGAAGATTCCTATATTTCTACATCTAAGGCTTGGATCCATTGATCCCATTGAATGTTTCCAACAATTGTAGATTTAGTTAGGATAAATAAACCCTCAACCTAATGACCCACTACTTAGAATGACACCTATCATATCTCAGAACCTTCAAATATTTTTTCCCAATGAATTTACAATCAAACCCCCTCTTTGAGTTGATGTCAAAATCCTAGGTATATCTAGCTTTAAAACTTTTTGAAGAGAGTAACATGCTCTTGCATCAGTATGTTTCTGGATATGATTCTCTTGATAGAAATAAATAAATAGTTTCCACCCTTGATCCAGGAGAACAGATCTCTTTTAATGAACTGCCTATTCTAGTGGCTAGCTACCTTTTATTGACAGTGGGAAGTGAGAACTCATTGTAATGAGTACTTCCTAGAATAATTAAAAGGGGATATAGGGTACAAATTTAATATCCTAACTAATTCCTATCTTACAAAGTATTCCTAACAGAATCCTTGATTAGAGATGGTTAGATTGTTGTATATACACTATTTTTCCCATTATTTACTAGAACGTTGACTTGACATAATGTATAAGCTTTTCCTAGAATTTCTCTATTTTTTTATGTTGGTCATACAATTATTGTGTAAAAAGTTCAATGAGTTTTGGCCTTCCCTATATAACTTGTAGATATTGTTATGAAGTAATTTGTCAAGAAAACCCTTCTTTACTAAGAAACAATAGTTGGCAAGAAACATTTTAGGTTGAGAGCCACATAGATAAGATGAGATAAGATAACATAATGTCCTTAATGTCCAACAAATGACCACAAAGTTTGGTCAATGGGACTATAATATATATCTACTGTGAATACAATGTGGGAATGAAAAAGAAACTCAGAGTTAATTATGAAAGCAAGATAAAGAAAGCCTTGTTTTGAGGTACAAACAAGGAGTTAGGTCAACTATTAACCTGATCCATGATAGGAATCATCATTAAAGTAATGTTTTAAGGTGGGTGAAGAGAAGAAGGGTGCACATCTATCTCCCATTAGAATTCCACTCCATATACAGAGGCAGTACCCATTGATCGTGTAAGAACATCAACTGTAGGTCAATCAATACCTTTAGCTACCATACAAGGAGGACCTTCCCCTCCAATAGCTCCTTCCCATTTATGCACATCATGTGGCCATGCCTGTTATGGCCTTTCATATATGAGTTTTTGGCAGCAGGTAATTGCATTACAACTAAAAGTTTTTCTTCCCAAATTTTTGTTTTTTTACGGTGCATAGATAAGTTTATCATGTTTTTATGTTCCCAATGTGTAGTTTCTCAATTAAGTGAAAGTGTCATTTTTAGCTGTAGGGTATAACTGGTTTATTTTTTGGGATCTAGCATTACACCAGAGATTTTACTTTTTCCAACACTTGGATCAATACACCTAAGATGCATGCAATTTCTTGTTCTAAAGATAGTTCATGGCAATAATAGCAATAATGGAGTATTGTTTCTTTGATATATTTGCATCTATCATTTATGATATGGATAATTTCAGGAGACATTGCTGATTTTTTTGTGTTTTGCTGTATATGATTTAATAGCTTACTCAGAAAGCTGTCGATAAAGACAAAATGAGACATCGAACCCTACATTATATTTGTGGAGCATTTATTGAAGAAGGAAGCAAGGATTTTACTGAATGACTGATGCATTATCCCCAGCCTAATTCAGCCAAATCTACCACAGAAAGTAACAAGGGTAAGTTATCATGGCTGCTCTTAAGAATTGTTTTTAGAAACTTGTCTGATTTGTCTTAGGTAGTTGTTGCTACTGGAACTAGAAGAGCCTGGTAACATTTTTCTGATATCTTAGAGGATAACCATGTAGGTCATTTTCTGCAATCGAAATTCCATTTCTGCGTTTTGTGACGTTTTTTTGTTCCTGTGTATATCCATGATGACTGTACTTGTCTTAGTTACGTTTTTTTATTATATAGATCACTTATAATAAATGTGACTTATAAGTTATTAGTTATTACGTATTT
>LPNX010763731.1:49333-172412 GCA_001517045.1 Pseudotsuga menziesii
AATCTCCCTCTAGAAAAGACAAACATCTCAGGAATACACAATATGCCCATAATTTTGACAGGTATACCCAAGGAGCCTTCACTATCTAGACAAACTTATTTTCTAATTCAAGATCGCTATATCACCTCTTAGTCAGATGGATCATGGATGAAATGCTGCTATAAAAGGTCATGGAGAGTGCCAAAACCTGGTCTGAAAATGATTGTAATTTCGGGTTGAGAAGACTGCTTGCTCTAGGATCAAAATAGCAAATACAATGTGCCAAACATTCTCCATTAATTCATGTATGTTCTTCACTTAGCTTTCAGTCGTCAAGCTAGCATCCCAAAATCCTTAACAGTGCCCAGAATTTCTGCAGCTCCTAACATACAGACCAGCCTCACAAACCAGAAAATCCATGGAAAATTCATGTCTTCAAATCATCATCACACTAGGCAATCGTTCATGTCATGACTTAAAAGTTTCTCACAATGCATGGTGGTTTTCAATATAGATGATCTTGAGGAGGCTCCCACATCAACTTTTAGGGCTTACAATGTTAAGAAACACAAACCTCACACACCTCATGGTGGCTGTTGAATTTTAGCATTAGCATGAAGGTTTTAGTAGTGTTACCTTTCCCAAATCGTGACCATCTGAAGGGTGTATTTTTGTTGCTAATGGGATTTTTTGCATTTGTTGCTGGAGGCTCTGTGGTAAAGTTTAGTCATTGAATTTCATTTTTTATTTGACTTGATGCCCCCTTCTCACAGACTGTTTTGTATGGGGAATTTTGAGTATTCATTGAGTTTTTATGTATCCCATAACCTTGCATTCATGCCACATAAGACTGCACATGCATCCATAACCTTGCATTCATGCCACATTGAAGTCATTTAAGACTTCTCTGCAGAGATTTAGCTCCACTCTCCATGTCTTCTACTAGAAACCCTAGTGCTACAACAAGAGCCATTATCATCTCCAACATCATGTTATTCTCTAAAGTTTATATGCATAACTCAAACCCTAGCAGTACAAGAGAAAACCCTAACATCACACAAGATTAATATCTCCGTGAACATCCAAGGCAGCTTTCCTTTTCCTTGTCTTCTGATTGGGTTTCCTCATGAACCCTAATGTCATACTCCTAGGGTTTCCTTGTGAACCCTAACATTTTCAAGATAAGTACAAAGAAGAGTACACTGATGATAATGAATGCAAAAGCTCTCTCCTCCCTTGTATATAAGCAAGTGAGGGAGGCTTTGGCTAACATATAAGAAGAACATGAGTCTATGTAAGTGACCAACAAGGCAACACCACATGGTGCACTCTACAATACAAGGATGTAGCACTCTACAATACAAGGATGTACATGTGTCAAACTAGGGTTCATCCCACACCCAAAGTGAAATTCCCTCTAAGCATGATCCTTCTTGGGCTTAATGTCCCTCATCAAATCCAGCATAACTCACAACCAGTCAGAATAATTGTTCTAGTAAAGCCTAAATTTTCCCTTGGTGAACATGAAATACAAAGTGATTTATGGTTAAGTCCCAAACTTATCTTGCCTTGGTGAACATGAAGTAAAATTTGATTTTTGGTCATGTCCCAAGCTTGCCTTTGAGGATCATGAAATATACATGGAACCATACAGAGTGTCCTTGTTTCATATTTTCTTTACCTAATTAGATGTTATGCTTTACCTAATGATTTTCTTGTTAATTTCCAGTTAAGCTGAGTGCATTGCCCTTGTACTAGGTTTCATTTTTTTATTTCTTAACTCATGTTTTGTTTGGGTATGCTTCTATTTGGGATATTGGTTATCTTTGAAATTATGCACTAATCTCATACTGTGGATATTACTTACAAATGAAAATGTGTCCTTCAGTTGAAAATCTTTCCTCCTGAAAGTTTCAGCCTGAGTGGAGAATCGGAGATCTTTTG
Organism: Pseudotsuga menziesii; assembly: GCA_001517045.1. Lineage (NCBI taxonomy): Eukaryota > Viridiplantae > Streptophyta > Pinopsida > Pinales > Pinaceae > Pseudotsuga > Pseudotsuga menziesii. The sequence goes on from LPNX010763731.1 coordinate 51,257, forward strand.
GTCCTTTGTCTTTTTCCAGACAACCAATACTAATGGTATGATTGGCAATGTTACTAATCTCTGCCTGACTGAGAAATACAAGGGTTCCTCATTTATAGTCACAATCCTGTAGTCTATTCCTGCCTTTGTTTCCTTGATTTATGATCGAGGGGGCCTGTTCGCCTCCTTCCTATGCCTGTCATTAGAACAAGTGGCCTGAAGAGAGGTTTCTATTATAGAGATCCCTGTGTCCAATGATTCTTTTGTGTGAGAATATTTTAGTTGTAATACTGTCTCTTGTCAAATATTTTTCTGATGATATTCATGGTGGATGACTAAATAATTTTCTTTTATGCAGATGCACTATGACAATATGTCTGGAACGTACCATGATTTTGGGAAGCACACTGAACAGGTAGACAAGGCCATTTTTTCTTCCTTCAAGTCTTGTATTTTGTATTTCATCTCCTAATGTGTGCCAATTTTTTCAAATATTTGTAAGATTATCTTTGTTTTTCAATTTAGTGGTTATTATACTATCAACCTATTATATAGAAAAAGAATGCCATCTATGGTTTCAAGAATAGATCTGTATGGCTGTTCTGTTTGTGTAATTGTAGGCATTTATTTTTTCAGTCCATAGGACAAGGAAACATGTTGAAAACAGTCTTAAATGAAAGTGTAAGGTTCCTATCACATATACAACTCAAATTCTTGAAACTTCTTAAACAGAGCTATTGATCCTTAACCTAAAGTCCATATTTTTCACAATTAAAATTTGCTTTCCTGGTTATGACCATGGATAATTCAGGTATATCATTATTAGAGATAGAATGAGAACACTGATATGTTCTCTTTTGAGTTTTATACAGTAAAAGTGTCTCCAACTAGGTTCTCCAACTAAAACATTATCATCTGAGTTATAAAGCACAGTAAATACCTGAGTTTGAATAGGATTGAAGTGTCTAAACTGTTGATAAAGCGCTTCATATGAGGGATTTCTTAACGCAGACACAGGAAGTGGCTGCAAGTCTAGCAACTCAGTTGGAGGTGGGTATTTCTCTGGAAAAATAAGATGTCTAAATGAAACTGGCAATATTGTCTATGACCCTAACCACTTATGACCATATTTTTTTTTTAAAACTACAGATAGCGTCGCTATATCGACGGCTTGCCGTGGAACTTTGCGATGGTTACTCGTCGATATAGCGACGGTTACTCATGGAACTTTGCGACGCTTACTCGTCGATATAGCGACGCTTACTCGTGGAACTTTGCGATGCTTACCCGTCGATATAGCGACGCTTACTCGTCGATATAGCGATGTATTTTCGTCGATATAGAGACGTCGTACCGTCGCAGGTATTGGGGTTGGGATTTTTCATTCTAGGAAGGTACGTTGCAATTGCGACGTATTCCCGTCGCTCTTGCCACGCAATTAACGGGTCGTCGCTATTGCGACGAAATGAGTGCCACGGGAAAAAAAACACTTCGACGTGGCAATATCCATGCTTTTTCGTGGATATTGCCACGTTTTTGCCGTGGCAAAATTGATCACTTGTACTAGTGAGTCTTAGGGACAAATGCTAGCAAAAAGATCAAGAGGAGTATGAGGCTCTTATGTAAAGACATGGCGATACTATACAAAGGACTCCCACACCCTAAACGGAAAAATGTCAGATGGGCACCAAGTGAAACAAAGGAGCTAACTAGGGCACCCATGTATGGCCAAGATCTACCATTCACAACATGTCACTTCTAAAACATCAAGAAGGTTCTGTGACAAGATAGAATGGGTTCATACCTAAGGTTATAATGAAATGGTCATAAGGTCATGCAAAATGAAAAAGGATGTGAAATCTAAGCTATATGCCATTTTAAACATAATACCTGAGAGCAGCATGAACAGATCAAAATAATGGTCGAAACGACGCTCAAAACGGACTCCTACATCATCATATTTGTCCAGAATGGTAAAAAATGGTTAGAAATAGTCCAAAACTATTAAAGGGGGTAAGAATTTTCAAAATTTTCAAATTTTTTCTATAAATAGTAAAAAAATTCAAAAATTACATATCATTTCAAATTTTTACCCATTTGAGCTCAGAACTTCAATCACAAATTCCGAGAGCTTCGTCAAGTGAAATTCGACACCGTTTGTTCCAGGTAACTTCTCATGTCCTCGTATTTTGTTTTCATGTAAATTTTTTCAATTTCCATTTTCAATTTTTGACTTTTAGGCCATTCTAAATTGGTCTTCCCATCCCACATAGAAATCAAGGTTTTGTTCACGGATAGGGCTGGTTATACGCAGAAAAACCGCCCAAACCTGTGTACATACATGGCTATTTTGCAAACAGTCGCGTATGTGGCTGCGGACATGTCTTTTTAAGTTAAATAATGGCCAAAAATTATTTTTAATGTGCAGGATGGTTCTAGAATGGAGGGAGAGGGAACATGGAGACATAGAAGAGGCTGTTCGGGGTGATTTGATGGATCAACAAGGTCTATGTGAATGTGGGACATACAAGTTTTGGTGTCTTGGCAGCCTGAGGGAAAAACCAAAACTGTTGCAGATGGTAGTAGACTATTGGGATCCAGACTCAGTGTCTTTCCATATCGACTAGATGTCCATCACTATAGGGGTGGAGGACATATACTTCATTACAGGATTGTCTCATCGGGGAGAGGTGGTGAACCTACACTCTCGTGGGACCGGAGGTGGCCTCACCATTGATGAGTATATTGCAGTATATTGTTTTCTAGACATGGAAAAGTTTGGGGGTCAAATATTGACAAACTCCATCAAGGTGTTAGGACTGAAGGCCATAATACTATTGGCACTTGATAAGATAGTTGATCTAGCCTCACTCAACTGGGCCTCATGACCATTGATGTTCTATGTAGTGGAGTGCATGAGAGCCACAATTTATGATTGGAGCACTATGCTATTGAGTAACATGAAGCAGTAGCCTAGTGACTGCAATATCGAAAGGGTACAAAAATTCAGTTTCGGTAGTATACTGAGCACATTCTTCTTCAATCATGTTCTGGGGCTAATCCACATAGCTGAAGTTCCTCCTCACGGGGTTCGAGATCCAGTCCAATGACATTGGGCAGATGCTATGCATAGACTAGGCAGAGGTAGGGTGTCCAATCCCTACCCAGCTGATTTCTTTCCATGGTGGTGGCGGCAGATAGTTTCCATCGATGATTACCCCTACGTGGGGATAGATTTCCTAGGAGATCCCGTCATGCCCCTACCACCCAGAGCATCATATGGTGATATTGGTAATAAATCCCAAACCCTATTTTTAAGTTTTTTGAACTATTAATTTTTTTGTGTTTTTTGATATACATACTCAAAAGACATGTTTTTGGTGTGACGACACATACTGACACTGTGTCATATGTATATAGGTGTTGGACCATGGCAGCCTGACAGATTCCCTCATCGTAGACAGAGGGGGAGAGGAGATGATATCATGGGTGTGTATGTGGAGCAGACGCTCCAAAGCATCCACACGAACTTTGTATGTGTGACACACTAGGTACCCATGGCGCAAGTCAAGGACGTTTTTGAGGCCATGCAGCGTTAGGTGGTTCGGGTACCATGAGCATGGGTTCATTTATTCCGACGACTAGCTAGAGCCATGGTGTGTTACCCCGATCAAAACTTGCCTCCTCCTCCACGGGCTTAGAGACCCGAGAGTGATTCATTTTTGTACTATCGTGTATTATATTTTGGTGGCTCAAAAGCCCCATTTTTGTATTATGACATCACATTTTGGATGTTTTAATGAATTTTTTTTTATGATGATCGATTTTATTTATTTACATGTGTGTAAAAATGTATGTTTGTGATGTGCTTATGGTCTATGAAACAAATGTCAATTTAACACATAGTTAGCATCTGAGTCAGTAACTTGATTATAAATTCTTAGAACATGTATGTATGTTATGTTGTCAAATTTTCATTCTAACAATCTCACACGTAAGAATCTTCATAATAATGTCAGATCCCTAATACGATACAAGCCATTAATTTGTGACACTGCTAACTGCGAATCAAGATGTACATTAAGAGAGAGAACACCATGTGAAATGGAATCTTGTAATAGCTTGATAATAGCACTATACTTAGCAACACTATTTGAAGAAGGCCGTAAACATATTCCTCCTGAAGACAATACCTGACCCATAGGAGATATAAATCACCCAAGTAGTAGAGGCTGAGTGTTGAGTGTGGCGACTAGCACCATCAAAAAATCCTATGTAAATGAAAGAATCCATTGACATTTTCCATAAGAAATGAATGCTAATCAACAAACCTGATCGCCATAAGAAAACCTAACTATGCAAAAAAATTGTCCAATAATATACAATAATCAGCCCTCACTGAAGATCATGCATAGTAATTTTTAACATAGAGCCCATTTCTAGGCTCCACCAAGGCTGTCCCTTCGTAATCCACCAGCTCATATGTGCCCTTCTCTAACACACTTTTGACCATGTAAGGACAATGCCACATTGGGTTAAACTTCCCTACCCCAAAAGATTCTTTATCTTGGTCCCACAAAAGGACCAAATCTCCTTCACTAAACCTCCTCGGATGGACAGACTTATCATATTGGACCTTAACGTGACGTTTATTCACCTCTAGAGCCACTAAAGCATGTCGACGCTGCTCATCAAGTTGCTCCAAGTGGACCAAATGTTCTTACAATGTGGAAATGTCTGGTAAAATCTCTATAGCTAGTTTCAATGAAGGGATTTCACATTCAACTGGCAAGACAGACTCTGCCCCATGTACGAGCTGATATGGAGAAAAACTAGTGGCAGTCTTAACCATGGTCCTATATGCCCACAAAGTAGGATATAACATGATATGACAATTCATTTTTCTTTCCACGATGGTTCATTAGAGAATGAACTTAAGTGATTTGTTCACTGCTTAAACCTGTCTATTCACCCGAGGGTAATAAGAAGAGGAGTGCTCCTGCTTATACCCTAACTTCAAGGCCAACTCTTCCATCATTTGATTCTTAAAGTACCTACCATGGTGAGTGACAATATATTTAAGAATACCAAACCGAGTAATAATTTGGTTGAATACGAAATGTGTGATTGTCTCACCATCGGATTTAATCATGGGCATAGCCTCAGCCCATTTCATGAAGTAATCAATAGCCACTATAATATGATGATGCACACCCAGCTAAAGCTAGATTGCAATCCATAAATTCAAGCCCCCACTTAGTGAAGGGACTGGAGGTGATAATGGAATGTAACAAGGAAAGATGTGAGCGCATATTGTCTGCAAACACCTGGAAAGGGTAACAATTCTTGACTACATTAACACAATCTTTAAAGATCAACGAAAAAAAAATCCCACTCTCAATATTTTTTGGGCTGTAGAAAGAAAAGATAAAATGACCACCACAAGCCCCTCTGTGGCAATCATTCAGCACAACCTCAGCCTCCTCATGGGTTAAACAATGGCATAAAATGGAATCTACCCCACTGTGGGACAAAGTGTTATCCACTATAAGGTAGTTGTTAGATACGTGACGTGATCGTCATTGCTCATCCCATGAAAGGTGAGTAGGGACCTTCAACATTTGTAAATATATGATAATATCCCCATACCAGGGATCCAAAATTGAGATAAGGAAGATATGCTCATCGACAAACGTATCCTCATAAACTTCCTCCTCCTCCTCACTTGGGAAATCACAAATGAGCTCCGCCAAAGTTAGCGATTTCTTCGATTTTGCCGAAACAAATTCGAGATCAAATTCTTGCAAAATAACAATCCATTTACTATACTTTCCCTCGATCATCCTTCTAGCGAGGATGAATTGAAATGGATTGACATCGGCTACCACCAAGGTCTGCCGAAGGAGAATGTAATGTCTTAATCTATGAACCACATGAACGGTAACTAAGGTAAGTTTCTCCACATGGGAATAATGTATTTCCGCATCTATAAGGTTCCAGCTCAAATAATATATGACATGCTCATGGAGCTCCTCATCCTTCTAAACCAAAACCATACCAATCATCTCCGTGGATGCAGCCACATAAATCAAAAAGTCATGGCTATAGTAAGGTGGACTAAGCATGGGGCCAATGCTAAGGCTCGCTTAAGAGAATCAAAGGACTCATGGGCTCGCTTATCCTAGAAAAAGGTAGTGTTCTTCTTTGAAATATGCATAAATCCTTTAGTCAAATTGGTAAAGTTAACCACAAATCTCCGTAAGAAGTTTTCCATTCCTTGCAAACATTGAATGTGTCTAATATTTCTCGGGGGAGACAATTGAAGTATTGCCTCAACCTTTAAGGGATCAACTCTTATACCCTCCTTAGAAACAGTGAATCCTAGCAAGCGACCATACTTCATGCAAAAGATGCACTTATGAGGATTTAACCTAACCTGGTAGTGATGGAATATTTCTAATACTAAACTCAAATGGTATGGATGATGCAATCTCATCCAAGAATGAGCAGCAAGGTCATCCAAAAAGAATTCAATATTTGGTTTGAGGTCATGAAAAATCAAGGTGATAGCCCAATGAAATGTGGCTCTAACATTTTTAAGACCGAAAGGCATCTTTCAATATGCAAATGTACCTCAAGGACAAATAAATGTAGTTTTATGTTAATCCTCGGGCTTAATTTGAGTCTGATTATATCCGGAAAATCCATCCATGAAGGAAAATACCTTGCTTCCCGCACACTCATCCAAAATCTGATCAATAAATGGTGTGGGAAAATTATCCTTAGGACATGCACGATTTAAATCGTGGAAATCTGTACATATATAGATCGCTCCCTCTTTCTTATCAACAAGAATTTGGTTTGAAACCCACTCTTTCAAGGAAACGGAATAGATAAAGCCAGATTTCAACAGCTTTTCTATCTCATCCTTAATCACAGGTGCTTTTCTAGGATTCAATGCATGCAAATGTTGTTGAAAAAGCTTCACATTCGGATAGGTATTAATTTCATGTTCGACAATACAAGGGTCGATACCTGGCATTTCCTCGTACGACTAAGCAAAGATATCCATTAGAGGAAATTTCAACTCAAAATGGGCCTTTTAACTTTTATTCAAATTCCATGTCATCATGTGTTATCCAATGAAATTGCTTTAAATTTGAAATACCGTATAGGTCTTAAACACCTTTTTAATATAAATTTGGGGATAGGTATCATAAAAAAACTACTTTTTTGTTTGTATTTTTGACATATATCCTCGTGTTTTTACTCAAATTTCGATCGGGAGAGCTCATTGGATGCGGAATTAAATTCCGCATCCAACGAGTACCCACTCGACATACTTCTGATGGATCCCTCTACCCAAAAAACAAGAAATACCTGAAAAATGGAATGATGACATCATCATTTCATTTTTCAGGTATTTCTTGTTTTTGGGGTAGCGGGGTCTGTCAGAAGTATGCCGAGTGGGTACTCGTTGGATGCAGAATTTAATTCTGCATCCAACGAGCCCTTGTGATCGAAATTTGAGTAAAAACACGGGGAGATATGTCAAAAATACAAACAAAAAAGTAGTTTTTTTCTTGTCTTCCTCCAAAATTAATAAATATTATTTTATTATTTTAACTATTATTTTATTAATTCATTTTAGGAGGCCCATTTTGGGTTGAAATCTCCTCTAATGACAAAAATCTTTGAATAGCTCGGTATACTCTAGTTTCTCAGCATGGGAACATTATGCCCCAATATAGACATTCTCAATCTTTCTAGGACCATGAGAGATATTGATAGGAATTGTAGGTGAAATATTCACCATGTTCCCATCAGCCATCTAACCAAGAGAGCTTAATGGAACCATGGGGCTACCAATCCTCTCACTAAGAATCTCCCTAAAGTCATCATGCTCCAAATGGTCAAGCTTAGGAAGAAAATAATATCTATGATGTAAATCTTCCCAAGGCGGCTCAACCCCCGACATGGCCTCCATAATAGCTTCATCTGATGGAAAAACACTATCAAGGAAATTATGTGCATCAGAGGATCCAACTGCCCATGCAGGAAGCACATACAGGTCCTCTTACTCCATCTGTGAAGAGGAATGACTAGGCTCTACAACACAATCAATATTCACTTGATATGCAATCATTGCTGCAGGCAATGACACGTCTATTTCAATAGGTTCGTTCGAAAGACTCAGTGTACGAAGAATCCAAGGATCTTCCATATGTGTAGTGCAAAAAGACACTGAATTCAATGAAGACAAAACCCCATCAAAACTAGATTCGATCATAAGAACAGGTAGAGGACAACTAAAGGTCTCCATAAGGGATGGATACATACATACACCCACAGTCCCAGTTGCCGATTGAGAGTCATTGATAAGCTCTTGACGATGCACTAACACTTGGATTTTTGAATTATTTCTGATCAATCGTAACAATATTCCCATTAAACAAAAATCTTACAACTCGAAATAGAGAAGAGGCTATGGCTTGCATACTATACATCCAATTTCGACCCAGTAAAAGATTGTAATCAAGGCACGCATCAACCACCTCGACCTCGATCGCAATGGTCTTCCCTCCCAAACAGATCTTAAGAGAAGGAAGAATTCCATGTAGCCAAAATGATCTACGATCAAAGGTAGTCAACATGGTAGCAGATTTAGACAACTCAGGAGAACCCAAACCCTTCCAACATGACAAAGACATCATGGAAGCAGCAATGCCTTTGTCAATCACAGTGTGTTTGATGGTCATGATAAGACATTCTACATGAATCAAGAGATACATGTAGTAAGGTAAGTGAGGCTGTAGTCCCATGGTTTCAAATTTGATGACAGAAGAAGAGTTATCATCATTCACTCCGAGAGTAGAAGGCAAAGCTTTCCTTTGCAACAGACAACTCTGAATAACTTTAAGTGCAGACATTCCATAAGGAATTTGGCCGAAAATCCTCGACAACAGAATAGTTCTGGGTGGCTTGGGCATTAGGATTGTTCCCTGAACACTTTAGGACTCCCTTAGGAATGCAAGGTGCACTCTCAGGATTATCTATAGGATTTTCAATACGCAAAGGATTCTCGGTATGAGGAGGTTATTTCCTAAGGTCTGGTTGTGATGAACCATAGTCTTTCGCATGAGAAACAACCTTAGTAGCACACACCATGTTGATGGACCCATGACCAATACTGGTTTTCGATGGATTTTGATCTCCACCCAATGCAGAATGAGGATCATGGGTCCTTGAGTTCATATTTTAATTATGGGGTAAAGGATTGGTCAGCACAACTGGGCCCTGTGCTATGAAACTCGAGGAGTCTTCGATATGAGGGCACAAGTGAGTGAGGTGGTCATCCTTACACAACTTGCAAGGAAACTTAACCTTACGTTTAGAGTACTTGTCCCCCCCGGCATTACCATTTTTCTTGTCATTAAAGTTGGCATTTTTCATTTTTGTTCCCACCCTTATGATTGTTTTTACCCTTTTTTCTTATTCCTTTCGAGCTGCTGGCTATCCTTCTGGTCCGATGATTGCACGGAAAGCACACTCACCGTTTGGGTGGGTTGAGGCAAAACCATAGCTTGTCCCGACATGGATTGGTTAAACCGATTCTGGAGGTTTGGCACTTGTACATCCTACAATGCCATCGGCATGTGGTACAAGTTTGATAGTCGGATCAAAACTAGAACATGGAGCATTAGGTGTGATCTCATATAATAGCTCGAATTCAGCATAAATCAAATCCAGTTCCTATGCCCTAAAAATTGTTTGTTCCTTGTTCTGGAATATGGATGTAGAAACATCCTCTGTGGTGTAAAGTAGCAACGACTTAAGGAACCAGTCAAGGAGAAAATTCAGTGGTATGAAATCTTTAATCAACCTCTTCCATCTACGCCACTCTTGTATATGGTCCGAGATATATGTGGCATTGTCGTGCCGAAATGTCAACCAAATTTTTGTACGAATGTCGTAACACACTAATAGCTAGAAGTGATTGAGGAAAGTCATAGCAAGGTCATCGAACAAAACAAAATCCCCCTTCGGTAACTCTATGTACATTTCGCTGTAGGCCCTATGAGGGTGCGTTGAAATAGCCTCAAACAGATTGAGTCATCGTGTAAGGAGATGGAAGAGAACCGAAGGTGAGAAGTAGTGACATGTTCACTAGGATCTTCTCCTGGTTTTCCTCGAATTTGGGAATGTATGAGGGAAGCTCAGTAGGGACATCCGGCCAGGCTGGATCATTAGTTATAAGATCGTTCATTAACCTCGATAAATTAGGTAAATTTAATGTTACGAGGAAAGGGAGCCTAGGTTGAGTTGGTCTATGCCATGCTCCCCGATAGCTTTTGTTCATATAAGGATGACTACTGTAAATACCATGGCCTTGGCCATAATATCCTCCTCCCATTTGACCCGTATAGGGTGGCATGGAAGCATTATAATGTGGTGTACCTTGACTATGCAGTGCTACAAAGCCATAATTAGAGGAGTAAGTGAGTTGTTGATACACGTACCCACAAGTTTGATGACTCTGTCCATACTGCAGTCCATAGGCTTGTCCATGAGAAGCTCCATAAGATCTCACATGGGATATCCCTTGAGAAGCTCCATAAGTAGGGATATGGGGAACTCCTTGTGATGGACCGTAAGATGATCTAAAAATAGGAATACGACCTCTCGATACAACAAGAGATACTTTAATCTGAGATACTACTGTGTGGGAAGTCACAGTATGAACCTTACTAGTAGCAACATTTCGACCCGAAGGACCATGTGAATGCGGGGGAGGAAGACTTTTCAAAAATGCATTCGAAGGAGTTGGAGTACAGGACAAAGGGACATGTGAAGGGATATAAGTGGTATTCCCTATGGTCACTCATCTCAGCTCTAGTATCTGTATATGACTACTAACATTAGGTCTAGGACGGGCAGGTGAGGTAGCTTCCATCATTGGGGTGGAAGGTGCAATGTGACTGATACTCCCAAATATATCCACATAGAAAGGAATAGGAGTGCCCCCATGGCATAGTGCTAGGTTCAATTTCTGACTCAGCATGATGTGCTAGATCATGTGTAGGGATATCAAACATGCCATAACTAACATGACTAGTGATTGTGGGTTGATGGTGAGTCTCATTACCCAGAAACTAATACTGGTGACCTGTGAATGAGGGATCATAACCGGAATGTGAAGGTATATCAGGTGAAGGATCATATACAGGAGTAGGATCTTCCTCCCCAACCTCTTGAGGTGGAGAGGACATCTAAGGAATGTTATCCTCGTGATCTCCTATTGTGTGTGAATCAATGTGAGAAGTAGCTTGCCTAGGTTGTCTATTTCTCTTTCCCAAAAAAAGAGGAGACATGGAAGGTAGAAGTTCCGCTAAACGATGAGAATGGCAAAGTGCTGCACCCAAATCCATAATGACTCAAAAAATGAAAAAGGCTCTTCTAATTACGCAAACCCTAGGAAAACTAGCGTGCATAGAGCATACACCTATATAATTTCGAGCCAAATCACAAGCAAGAAAAGGTAGGATATGTGAGCTCCCAAATGAATCAGGTATGTCTTTCCTAGGAGAGGCTTGAGACTCCCATACACAACAAGTGGAGGTTCGTAACCAATTATTGTGGCCCTCAGCTTCAACGCATATAGAGACTGTGCTGACCAACCCCAACCTAGATGGGAAACCTACATAATAACCTCTGCAAAGCACCCCCTCGATAACCTATGTAAGGAAACTAAGGTCACCTCAATGTAATCAATGCTGAGGCAGATAGTTGCAGGTGGGATTGACTGAATGACCAAGGTAGCAAAGCCTGAAACTATCAAAAGATCCCCCAGATATGAATACAATCATGAAAATATATCTGATGCTACTTAGTTATGACTAGGGGTCATTCCAATCAATAATCGCTCACACTGCGTCATTCTTAACTCCCTTGTAAGAGGAGGATCCTAAGAAACACTAAATATACCAAGGAATTTCATACTCTTACCTGGATAGACACATACATGTTTTTGTTTAGTGGTCTTGGAGAATTTACTCACAATGAACTATTCCAAGACCCTAAAACCTAATCTTGTTGGTGCACCCTATAAAAGAAAAGAGTGTAATTCATTTTATTATCTGTTGATTTTAATTGGCTTATTACTCGAACGGGTAAATGATCATGCAACTAATGGTGTTGTGATGAAACAAGAAGTAAAATGCACACCTAACAATGAATACAAATGCACTATATCAAATGAAAAATGGGGTACACTACTACGTGAAATGCAAAATTCTCGTTCAAATGAAAAATTCTATCATTCCTACATGAAAATATGACTAGTACTTCTCCAAGAAAACCTAGTGCAAGTACCATGCAAAATGCAAGATGCAATGATGCATAATGATGCAAAGAAGCAAATATTTTTGTAATTTTTTGAATTAAAATGAGATAATAAAGGAAAAGAATTACTCTACCATCCCTAGACTCTACAAGCACTATCAAATAACACCCACGCAAATCACTAAGGAAAAAGAGACCTGATGCACTAATCCCAAAACAAAAAATAGAAAATGTAATGAGAAGAACATTATTAAAAAATTCAACCTAAAAAGCGTCTCTAGTCAGAAACAGAGTTGTATACAAACTCTATAAGAATCCAAGGAGACTCAAAAATCATCAAAACTCACCCAGCAACACTTACTCTTCCCCTAAAATTCAAAACTCAGGGCATATGTGACTGTGTGCATAAAACCCACGTATATACGTGGATATCTCAGTAAAAACCGCATGTACACGGGACTGTGAAGCAAAAAATCATGTATAGGAAGAAAAGAGATAAAAATAAGGTAATACAAACAAGTTGAGATAAAATTTACTACGATCAGAAATTACTAGACAAAGATGCCCCCATACCCTACTCAGAAATAGAGAAATCGGAGCAATTCTAGAATATTGAATGCCGATAAAAACCCCCAAAGGAAATGACTAGGAACTCCCCAGTATGGTTGCCAATTCTATTATGGAGAAAACTTCCTATGGCTTGGGGTACCACAATATACAAAGTAACCGTAGAAATTAATGATTTCCTATATGCAAGAGAAACCAAACATCTAAAACTAAACGATCTTGATACATACCTTCTTCCGCACGATTGATGTAGATCCCCGTTGAGCTTTTTTCGCTCTTGCTTGTATAAGTAATTTGATTTCTCAACATTCAGCAAACAAGACAAGCATACTATATATAATTGTGTTAGACCTACTCTAGCATATATAATCAATAACATATAAGCATTTAAAAGCATCCATGGATTCAATATTCATTTAAATACACATTATTGGACAAGAAAAGATATTTCTATTAATATAAATAAGAGATTACAATAGTGACAACCTCTATCGGAACGTCTGCGAATCAGAGAAACTCAGTCCTCCACCTGGGCCTCCACAACTTCAATCATCCATCTCTCGATAGAAAGCACACAAGCAAAGGAAATCTTGGGAAGAACACAAAGTGCTCCAAGGGACAAAGAGATGCAGACTCAAGTATAAGCTCTAGCAACAATGGACTATAGCTTTCTTGCTCTTCAATTTCTCCCCTTTTAATGTATCCAAGGGGTTCCTTATATAGTGCTTCAACAAGGTAATGGAATGTCAAATCCGAGCGATCTCAAGGCATATGGAAGGCCAAGAGACAAGTGACTCGAATCCACATCAAGAAAAACTCCAAAACTATTTGGCCTTTTGCACACATCCCGATGTACACGGGTTTGAGGGTTAAATCCGCGTATATACGCGAGAACATGTTTAAAAGTCACTTATAGAAAATAAGATATGTTTTTAGGGATGATCTTGGAAACATCAAATCTACAAAAATGGTCCATGGGGTCTAAAGAGTCCGCACAGGGACAGGGAAGGACATAAATGTGTGATCCACCATCTGTGATAAAATCAGTTGTAACACAATTAATCATTTACCAATAACATACAACAAAATGGGTCAATATTTTCTTCAGACTAAATATTAAGTAGTCATCCATCTATTGTACTAACCTTTCAATACTAACTAAATTTATCGTTATCGGAATCATGTTTATACTCAAAACTCGAAAAATGGTACTTATCTTGTTTTAGATGACCAACTGGTCACTCTAGTTAGAGCATAATCCTCTTCCATCCATAGGTTTTTTGAAGGAACTTCTCACCCCTCATTTACTTCCTATCACGCAAAAGATGCAAGGTTAGTTCACTTTCGTTACTACATCTCCTACTAAATGAATTTCAAAATTTAATGTGCATTGATCATGACAAAGAGAAAGACATAAATAAAATAAATAATTATTGTATTTTCTACTTTCTTTAATCTGCATTCTAATGCTCACATTAGTGAGTTCAACATGGATTAGTTATATATTTATAGTTCATACCTTAGAATACAAGTGACTCGTAGTACGAGAGGGGAAGTCTTTCACGATATTTACGTTATCGATTTTTGTTATTTGTAACCATCCAATCATTATTTTATCCAACTTATACCTTCTGATTTGCATTCCGCCCATGAAGGACCAAGTGTTGCAACTTGAGATCTGATACCATTTGTAACGAATACGAAATTCCTAAATGTAAAATCTCAGATAATGGGGGTAAATTTTTTTCTTTTATTATACCCAACAAGTCAACCATGTTGGTCTCTTTAGATTGTGAAATCACATAATTGCAAATGCATACATTAGAAGACTAACATCACAAGTTCTCATCATTTTACTCCATCTTTCTCACATTGTACACTTTACCCTCATGTAATGCCATGGTGGTATGATCTTAGAAATTGTTAATTACTTACCTATAAATCAAGATATTGAAATAAATTTTTTTAAACAAAAGGTATTGAATCTTTCAACTATCCAAATAACTTTCCACCATGAAATATATACCTTTAATTGTATGCTTGCGATTGTTTTTCATATACTATTGTACCAATAAAGATAATGTATCATAAGCATTTATTGTGCATCATCCATACATCTAATATCATCATGAAAATGAGTATATATACAAACATAAAACATAGAACAACAAGAGAGACATCATATGCATGGCTCACCCCATCCATGAGGCTACGTCCACCAAATATTGCTAGTCTTTATATTATTTAATGAAGATAAAATTTACAATTTCATGGCACATCCACTGCCAATCTCTTTCTTGTCTAAATCCACTGCGAGCTAGGTGACGATTCCACTAAGGAAAGGAAGTAATCGAACCCATCCAAAGATCTCCAAACAAGGATAGCTACAAAGTAAGAAGGGTTACTTTTTTGTTGAACCAGAAACAAGGATGACAATGAATTGTTTACACATAACCAAAGTAGGTGGCATATCTCAATGTGTACAACAACAAAATAGTATGTCTCATAGAAAATTATGTGTCAATTAATCCACTCTAATAGCTGAGTGAAATAATACTGTTAGAGGAGACATTCACAAAGTCTTAACCATATATCCAAAATATATACTTAACTAGTTGGAATATGCAATTAGTATAAATAATTCTACATAATTTTATATTCCATGTCCTTAACCAAATCCAAAGAATGGTTAAGAGAAAATGGACATCTTCCACAATATATTTTACGAATGGAATTTCACAAAAACATTCATACTTACTACTCTTAAGACTTTATTATAAGTTTATAAACTCTTTAATTTCAACCCAAGAAATAGACTTTACTCTAACTTTATAAACTCTTTACTTTCAACCCAATAAATAGACTATTATAAGTTTATAAACTGTTTACTTTCAACCCTTTCAACCCAAAAAAATGATCAACCAAAACGTATAAATAATATATTTATTCCACGTTTTAAACTCCATCATATCATGTATATTAAAATTTGTAAATTCTTATTTTTATAAACTGTTTACTTTCAACCTAAAAAATGATCAACTAAAACTTATAAATAATATATTTATTCCACGTTTTAAACTCCATCATATCATATATATTATGAGTTCGTAAAACTGCTTATTTCAAACCCCCAAAAAATGATAACTGTATATTTAAAAAACATTTATTCCAAGTTTATACTTCCTGCTATCATGTATATATCCATAATATCATACATATATATTATAAGTTTATGAAATCTTATTTCTAACCAAAATAATCGAAAATGGAAGAAACATTCCAAGTTTTAGGTCGTAAATGCATAAACGGTCACAAAATTAACGTAAACGTAGATCATGGGATTGAGCAGCAATCTCAAAATCGCCCGAGGTTCTACAACATTATGGCAGATTGTGTATGTAATTAACTTGGAGATCTACAAGACCAAAACGCAGGCTATCGAGCAGATCCAGATCTGAATCTTATAAAAAAACAAGACGCAGATCTACTCTATAGCAAGAGCGCTAGAAATATCAGGGATTATTATGTAAACAAGTTCAAACAGATCGTTTCGTTCTGCCAGAGGACCTGCGTACATATTTGGAAGATTATGGTGTTACTTCTCTTGCTCAAGCTAGAAATCTTTCTGTCCATGTCATGAATTATTGGCTCTCTACCACAGACTTGGATCTTGGGGAGAATGGTACTCTCTCTGGGAGAATTTTGTCAGAGGTTTGAAACTTTGGAGAATTCGTTTAAAAACATCTCCATATCGTTGTCTCTGGTCTTTCAGGAATTACTCTCGCTCTATCACTGCAGCAAATTTTTTTGAATGCTTGGTTGATCACTCAAAGGAACACGATTGTGACTCTTCCACCGTCTTCCAAGTCATATGGAAGTTCAATCTACAGGAATAAATAAGGTGTTTTATTTGGCTTCTCATAAAAAACAAGCTGCTTTCCTGGGAACAGCTTATTAATCGGGGCTTTCAGGGCCCAAGTTTTTGTCAGCTGTGCAAATTAGGTGAAGAAAACACCCAGCATCTTTTCCTTGAGTGTAAGTTTACTAAGGATACCTTTGCAGCAGTTACTGAACAGTTCAATTCTGGTTCCTTTTATGCTGTTTCTGCTGGCTCTACGGTCCGGTTTCTTCTCGAAAATTGGGTAAAGAATCACTCGCTGAACTTTCCAAATCTATACTTGCCCTTCTTCACCCTATGGGCTATTTGGATTCACAGGAACTTATGCATATTTGAAGGGACAATGCCAGTTGTTTTTCCTGTCCTTAAACATGTTGAAATGCTCTACCATATTTACCATGTACCTAAAAAAAGATAAAACACAGGTTGATTGGAGTGCCTCCTAATCTGGAGTTTCCCTGTGGTTTTTTCGATGGTGCAGCCGCCAAGAACATGGGGGCAGGTTTTGTTCTATTTTTAAGTAATTCACACAGTTTACAGTTTTCTATGGGTTGTGGTAGAAGTACAAATACAAAATCAGAATTATTAGCACTGTGGGCTATCCTCTCTGTCTCAAAGGAATTGGGAATTCCTCTTCACACAATTTTTGGAGACTCCCTTGTCATCATAACATGGGCATCTGGAATAGGCTCTTTGAACTTACCCCATCTAAACCACTGGTGTGATGATCTGAAAGACTTACTACATTATTTCCCGGATTTGATTATGAATTACATATACCGTGAGCATAACCAGATTGCAGATAGTCTCTCAAAATCTGCTCTTTCTCTGGATTCAGGTCATGGAAAATTCCAGGAATTTTGGGATGACAAGATTACAGATCATGGTGATTTTCTGTTATTTTAGTTTGCGCTTTCTCATTAAGCACCTTTAGTCATGTTTCATTTTTGCAGGGAGCAAGTTCTTTATGAGGAGACTTTCTGTCACCTTTTTATGCTCACTCTATATGTCATTGCTGCTCATATCTGAGAATAAACAAAAAATCTGACCTATGTTCATAGGAGTGATGATAAAAGCCTGATACAAAACAAGCTGTTTCTTGTTTGCCTGTAGTATGATGTTTATGTTTTGCTGATCCAAAAGGATCCCTTTCTGAACTCTCTTTGGAGTTTGTCTCCGCTATGATTGTACATGATGATCTTTGATTCATTTGAATAACAAGATTTGGTATTTTTTCTGCTGAAAAAAAAAAAAGTTCAAATAGATCATTTAGATCTATTAATTTAGAAATATATATATTAAACACATATCCATTCCAGACATTGCATACCAACATGTAGATCCAAATCTTAGAAAAAACAAAACGTAATATATAATTCAGATCTAAATTAAATCCAAAATGTTGGAAGTGGAATCTGTTCTATATTCAAAACCGTCTTGCTGTCGTTGAAGTCTAAAGTCCTATATGAATTAAATTCACAATGGTGAAAGGAAAATAAATTGAATCTATAAAAAAAACGGAAACTAAATCGGTGGCAACATACAAATCTATATCTATAATACAGATCAGAGGAAAGAATTTGAAAGATTCCTATCCCAACAAATCAGAGACAATACCACAATGTTTCGATCTTACCAACGCTCATGGGAAAAACGCTGGCAATCTAAATTTATTAGCAATGCAGCATTACCAATGTAGAGATAAAATTTGCAAATCAAATAGCCGTCCACTTACAGATCTATATGTAATGAGATAAATTGCAGGAAAGAATTCGAAAGATTCCAAAACTAACCACATCCCCTTGAGAAGATATCGCGAGCAAACAGAGAAGAGGTGAGCTTGAGATAACATTGATAGGTGTGATACCGTGTGAACGAGTCGAAATGTAGACCAACCTTGAAATCTCCAATGGAGTCTCTTTGTATATGAGGCAAAATGGAGCAAAGGATGGTGATTCACAGCACCATGCTCCAAGTGTTCAATCTTCTCCCCCCACCCACTGGAATTGTCAAACACTAAATAGAAACCTTCTAGTTTTCCACGGTGACAAGTGGCGTTAGTCAAGATTCTATGTTTGAACCTCTCTACTCCGAGATTTTACTATACTTCATATTTTTCTGGTTGCGAACTTTAGGGATATTACAATGTCCACCCTTAAATACTAACTTCTTCTTTTTATTATAGTTTTTGTAGATGAGTAAAACCAAAAGTTAATGATTTTTTTGCAGGTAAAATCGAATGTGAAAGTGAGGTCAAGAGTGGTAGACCCAACCCACTTTCAAGATAAGTGCTCAAAAATAATTATATGTGTTTTTTTAGACCCCGGGATTTTACCTTGCATCCTCTCCTTCGACAATGCATTTAGAAGTTTTGTAAAATTCATAGTAATTTCATGATAGGGTTTGGGTGCCAATTGAAAGGACTAACTCCCATTCCCTTACTGGTTTAACGTTGTTTTTTAAAGAAACACGGAATCCATCAGAGATGGTATTACAACCACTTCTTATTATTAATTACTATTATATGATGCCTTGCCTTCGGGGGTGTGATTTCAATATTCATTCGAATTGTTTTGAATTTGTTTACTGTTTACATTATATCTCGTGGCTTCCATCATTAATGGTCTTATGATCACGGCCACAGTGGTTGGTTAAAAAAATGTTATCATGTCGCTTTCGTTTGGTAATACGATGGATATGATAGTAATTTTTGTTTAAGGGTTTACCCTTTGCATATATGGAGGTATTCGTTTTTATGGAATTACGACCCTATCTTTACTATGTTTGTTGCATTAATTGATATTACCCGTAAGGTCTGTGATTTTTTATACATTAGTTATAATATTTTTAAACGTTGGGAAACAATACTTGTTTCATGACAAAGATTTTGATATCGCAAATATAGATGTAAAAACTAGCACACCAGTTGGTGAAAGTACTAGATTTCTTTTGATTTAAGTTGTCCTGCACATTCTTTGTGGATAGCATAGAAATAGTTAGGATCCGTGCTCCATATGTTTTTCTTTAAACAAAATCCAGAAAAGATCATCTCAGAACTTTCATGGTTTGATTATTGTAGATCTATGATATATATAGTCTCTTAGTTACTTCAGATCTTTGAAATGGAAATAAAAACTTATAGATCCTTAAAGGACTCGTTCATGATATTAAAAACTTTACTATGTAAATGGTTAATTAAAATAGATCTTTGATCCGACATATATATGATATAATATTATTTATCATTTGAAATCGTAAGTAAGATTACATTGTATGTAACAGATCTAATTCATACCTTAATAAGGTTTTTAGGATTGTATTCGATGAAATGCTATATATATATAGAGAGAGAGATATATATTTCTTACTCTATTCAAGTCTATCCTAGAATAAACTTATACTAGCATGATCAGAGGATGTAGATATTCTATCTACCATAAAAATTACACAGTGAGAAAATAATATAGATACAATGCAAAAGTGGATCTTAGGAATCAATTGTATATAGGAAGGATTCGATATAATTTGATACATATCCATTAAGTGTTAAGTTTTGATTTTCAACATATAATTCATAAAATAAAATCCCAAAAATCAAATAACATATTTATAATAAATATAGTTAAATCAATCAATCCTGTTTATAATCAAGATAATAAAATAGGAACTTGATGAAAAAGCTAGACTAATCGATTTATTCTTGGTTTTTAACTTAGCCTATCTAGATGTAGAATAACAAAAAAAACATGCTATTATAAATGTAAAAATAAACATAGATTTAGAACCTGGAAGCACTGTTGAGAAAACAAAAGTGGAAAAGTTGTTCCTCCCAACCAAACTCCTAGAGCAACCAAGTTACTTGATCCAGAACCTCCGAGTGTGTTCATTGAACCACAAGAGAAAAATATTTCAATGCACCATCTCTTCCATTCTCATATTCAATCTTCGTCCAATGCTAGCCTCTTAATGCTAATGGACATACTAATATATAGTATTTTTACTTGGACTTGGTCATTTATGAACCTTCTTCTCTTTAGCACTAAACTAAGAGTTGTGACCTAATTTTGGGGATAATGCCTCTTGCATATTGATTTCTCACTCAGCGGTTTCAACCACATATATTTTTCTCTTGTTTGCCAACAAACACTCTTTAATAGCTATATCCACTTTCCCCCCTTCAACATATTTTATTAAATAGAAATGATTTATTACAAAATGTTCTATTTTTTACTTTCTTCCAAAAATAATAAAAATAATAGTTAAAGTATTTTTCAACGGAATTCATAATAAACTAATAATTCTCAGTGCATTAGTTGCACCTCCCCTTAAAGGATAACACTGTTCTCGATGTTATAAGTTTTTTGCTTTATTCTTCCATTTCATCATCTTGGAATAAGACTGGATATGCCTCCTACATATTACTTTACAATTCTAAAGTAGCTTCTTTTGTACTAAGCTGCTTCCATAGCACATTGACTTGTGTGATGGTACAGTTCCGGAGTAAAATTTCTCTCCTGTCAAGAATGCACCCTGGTCCCACTTGGAAATATCCTTCGGGTTCCACCTATATCACATTCCAATCAATCACATGAGAAACATCATGAACATATATTTTTAAAATAGAAACACGAAACGCATTATGCAATTTAACATTGGGTGGAAGGGCTAACTCGTACACAACAAGCCCTGCTTTAGCCAAAATTTTAAATAGCTCACAATAACTGGGTGCCAACTTTGAATACTTTCCCAATCTCAACAAAATTTTCTTGGGATTTACCTCTATATACACATGGCCAAACTTTTTCAATTCACCCATAACATGGAGTGCAACTTATTTTTTCATGGTCATGAATGTAAATGTCCAATGTCATATATATTTTGTGAAAGTGAAAGTACTGAAAAAGGTTATTTTTAAAGGTTTGAAACATCTAGGGTTATTATCTGTAAAATATTAAGCTTAATGCAGTTGAGAGATATGACTAAGTCCTCATGGAACATATCATACTCCTTATAACCAACATGGATCCATCTTAAAAAGGTGATATACCAAGCAATTATAGGGATGGAATCTATTGAGGTGCAAATGCTTCCTCAACATTGGCAATCTAAAAATGGGTTTATGGTTTTAATTTATCTATTTTCTATGTGTGTGTGGGGTTCTGAATATTTTAAATCTAATGTGAGTTTACATGTAATTTTTACTAATATTTTATTATCCTTTATAAATGATATGTGCTAGATCAAACATGAACACAAAAGGAGTTACAGACATGCCTATCTAACTGTAGAGTGTGTTTCTCAACCCAATGAATTTGTTATCATGACCATGAGATGAAATGAACAAATGAACGCTTGATGATATATGCAATTTATCATTCATGTGGATTGAGATTCTCTTGAGATATTAATATTGTTGTGTTAGTTACTCAATAGTTAGAATGGATAGTTATTTATATTTTATGAACTAATTATCTATAAAAATGGATCTTTTTTTTATATTTTATACTATAAATTAATAAATTTTTATACATTACAGGAATATGATCGCTTTAATATTTAATCAAGTGTAAAAAAAAGGAATATTTTATCATATTAATGATAATATTTAAATTTTAATGTTACTTTAAAATACTCTTAAAAATTATAGTGGTGTATATTCATCTCTTTAAACAAGAAATTTATAAATGAAAAACTAAACAAGCTACTAGGAATGATCGTGGTGTATTACCTTCCAATGATAATGAACAATCTTACTTGTTTTATACAAAAAAGGATCTGTAATACTGAAGGGTAGGAGGGAATAACCTAGTCTATTAGCTCACAATGGCAATGAACTATCTTACTTTTTTTTTATACCTCATACCACATAATACTTGATGGTTAAGGCTATGTCACAATAAAGTGGCAATAAGAAAACTAAGGCATTGAAATCTTAGATTACCATAGAAGAAATCTAACATTTGAGGTTTTAAGATAAATAACGAGATGAAGTAATCTTGGGAACTCTCAATCTAAATAAACGATTAAGGACATACACTATTCACAATGCTCATGGTTAAGAACTTTTCTTCCTAAGATTGTACATGATGTAGGTATAAAAATACCAACAACTTTATGTAGATGCATTTTATTGATATAACGATGTTATACATACTTAACCTAAGTGGAAGAAGTAGTGTATACAACTACATTTTCGGTCTCAATTCGACACTAGTTTTACACTATTTTTTGCATTGAATAAACATCAAAGGAAAATTTGGAAAATGTCGATGAATCATATATGCAATTGTGATTTTCATACAACATCATAATGTTGGTATAATGGACCACTTAACTGACACGATCTTGATGTTAGAAACATTAAAAGAGTGACAATCCATTGACTAAAAACTTTTCTTAAGGGATGTCCATTGGATGTTAAAAATGTCCTTAAGAAATGTTTGTCATATGTTGAAAATTAAAGCTATGTCTCTTAAGAGATGTATATTTGAAATTTGTTCCATGCACGCGACATTTGATAAGTCACTTAAGCAACAAATATTTAATTTAAAAATAAAAATGAGGATGTTTTTCGTTTCCACCATCCATTTTGTTCGAGCAATGTAACAATATGTGCTGGTGCACCATCACTTCCCACTCAATATAAACTAATATTTTTTTAATATTCATTGAAAAAAGAATAGATCTTATTTACATTTTTTATGATAAATAAAAATGAAATGACAAAATAACAACACAAATATCTAATAATTGTAGGTTAATCTCGCTAGTCATAGTCCCAATACAATCTAATGTTTAGAATTTAATTTATTTGTTTATGACATAGAAGATTTCTAAAACAACAAATAACGACTCCTTCGTTGATTTTGATTTCAAACTTTGTACCATACTATATCTTTCAAACTTTATTCATAGGCATTGGAGATACTTCAATTAATTGTAATTTTAATTGATCGCTCTACTCAATATAAAGAAGAAAACAAATGAGATGACAAAATGACAACACAAATATCTACTAATTGTACGTTAATCTCGCTAGTCATAGTCCCAATAAAATCTAATGTTTAGAATTTAATTTATTTCTTGATGACATAGAGGATTTCAAAAACAACAAATAACGATTCCTTCGTTGGTTTCGATTTCAAACTTTGTAACATGCTACATCTTTCAAACTTTGTTCATAGGCACTGGAGATACTTCAATTAATTGTAATTTTAATTGATCGCTCTATTCAATATAAAAAAGAGTTATACAAATCATTGATATCATCGAGTTTGATTCGATTTATGTTTCTCTTCACATGAATAATATAACTAGCCTTATTATTGTAAAATCCATCAAAAGCAAGAGAGGTAAGATGAAAACCATGTTCCAACTTACTCTCCAATTTTTTTGAATTATTCACATAACCTGTTATGCATACTGTTGAATTTGAATGTTTAAAACTAAGAAATTTAGAATATGCATAAATCTACATTTGATTAATCAATGCATGACATCACTGCCTCATAAAACCACCGGCACTATTTTTGTTTATTATATACTTTTGGTATACCTTGTTCAGTGTAATTGAAAATGCTTACTCTATTCATCGCATTTCACTAGGATCAAAGATATCATTACATAAATAAAATAGTATCATGAGAATTTGGTTCAATGTGTCAAAGTTAAAAGAAACCGAGAAATTAATGAAATTCCAAAATATGTTTTTTTTAATGGTTAAGACTATAACAAATTATTTTGTATGATTTTGTTTTAAATTTGATATTTTTAATAAGGATGATTCAAGTTTCCAGAATTCAACTCAAAGAAAATTTTAAAGGTCAAATTTAGTGGACATGTTAATCTTTAAGGGTTTTTTTTCCAAAAACATATTTATTATTTTTTTTTTCCATTAATTTTATGGTTTAAATTGGATAATTTTGGATAATTAATAAGATTAATAATGATTTATACACTTTAATAACATTATGGATCTTAAAATTAATCCTTCATTCAATTGTTAAGTATCAAAAATTAAGGTTATTTAATTTAATATTATTCTTAATATTTTTAAGTTTAGTTTCACCCATATTTAAATGAATGTTTAACTCCTTGCTCAAGGAAAAATATGTTGAAGCAAACTAACCATGTTTTGAGTCTTCATATTTGAAATATTGTCTATTTTTTACTAATTGGTTTATTATCAACTTCTTTTTGAGGTCATTAATTTTACATGGCAGTGCTATGGCTGTTTCATTTGGCAGGCTTAGAATTACTCAATTTTCTAAAAGTAAGTAAGTGTATATATATATATATATATATATATATATATAAAAGTACCCAACCCTTCAAGTTGAATTCAAAATTAAATGCATGTATCTCTTGCAGGTACATCAAGAAGGTGTTTCCTTTACATGGAAAATATTTATGTAGAATTAGTTTGTCAACCTTATTTTAAGTTTTGTATAAATTTTTTAATAAATATGTATATATTTTTTTATTTCTATATATATTTTTTCCTAGTAAATATTTTTATTTTTTCTTAAATTCTTCATATGCATCTCCAATATATATATATAAATATGTTTTTTCTAGTTAAATTCTACACATACATCTCCTATATATAGAGAGAGATAGTTGTCTTTCCCTTAACCTTATGTTTATTTTTTCGTTAATCATGTGTACAGTGTAATGGTATTTACGTTCTGTTAGTTTTAGATAAATTTAATGATATTTAGGTTCACTTTGATTTTGACAGTGTAATGGTATTTATGTTCTGTTAGTTTTAGATAAATTTAATGATATTTAAGTTCACTTTGATATTGAGTGTTATTTTTTTCTCTAAGTTTAGTTTCCACGGCCAACATATTAAGCTCTAGTGAGTATATCATTGTGATATGTTTTTTAATAACGAAGGCAATGTTTTTGTTTTGACAAAGTTCCCAAAAATTCTTTAAATAGTTTGTCTTCCACATGTTTTTATCATTTTATTTATATTTTAATTATTTTAAATTGAAAATCGTGAATGTATATGAAAAAGTATAACCTAAATTTGAATGAAGACCATAAAATGTCTATTGTTCTATTTATATTAGTTCATATTTCTATTTATATTAAATTTAGTTGCGGAAACAAAAGCAAAATAAGTAAATAATATTCAAAAATTTACTATACGAAACTACATGCTATAGTATATAAAATGCAAGTCACTAACATTAGTACTTGCTATACCCAACAACATATACAAATAACAAGAAATCGCCCTCTATTATACTAGCCATAGTTATAATGAAATCATTTGGAATAAAAAACTAGAGACTAATTATATGGTGAGAGTATTGAGGACATGGTATGCATCTTTGTGGTTTTGAGCAACTCTAACTCTGTTTTCTTCCACGAGTGTAAGGTAATTGTACCTCATACCTAGACTTTTCTACGGCCTTGAGAAAATGTTAATTCACAAAATATTTCTTCATAGAATATTTCATTTGACAAAAATTTTCATTGCCTTCATAAAATATTCTATGGTCTATGCTTCTTCACACACTTTGGGTTAGTTGAATGGATTTGTACTTTGTGTGGACCGTTGAATTGCTAGAAAATCTATTTGTATCTCCTGATTTAATGTTTGGAAGTCTTTGGAGCTGATTTTAAGGAAGTCTATTTGCTATGTCAAGTAACAAGAAACTACAGTGGATGTGCAACCAATTCCAATTTTTTTTTCAACTCTACCCATTTCTATTGTTGTCACCATAAGACACTTGTAGTGCCACACGTTATGATGGTTTAAGAGAGATGTAAATTGAATACTACCTTCTTTAAACACATCATAGTAGACATGGACTCTTCGGAAACACCTGTAGAGAAATTCTAAAACAAGATTTCTAAGATTTCAAACTCATTGCAGTAAAACCCAACTCTAGAAAGACAATTCAAATGTCATGGACCACCATTTAGGGTGTATATAAATCATGAGAGTATGGTGCCCATGAAAATGGTATCTTCAAACACACCAAAAACATGACCTGACTTTCTGAATTTGGGATGAAAAGGTCTCACCAAACACATGACCAACATTGATTCGTTTCGCATGGCAGATTCTGTCCCCTAAAGTAGGATAAAAATGCAATTAAAAGACCGTTCCTTTCAAAAGGGTGGCATCATTATGTAAGCAAGCAGCAACTCAACAAACGTCTAGTAGTGTCGGATTATAAGCCAAGGTATATGACTGTACTTCCAAAATCTTTAATAGTGTCTTCTACTAAGTCAAGGTATATGGCTGTACCTCCAGAAGCATAAATTCACTTTCTGGTTTTTCCTCGTTATATATAGGACGGGGCCACCGAAACGGCCCTACCTGACCCCGGGCGTCCACGACAGTTGAAGCCACGGCTTCATGCAAGAAGGACCTTCGAATGTTTGCAGTGGGGGCTTCGACGAAGGGTTGTATAACTATAAACCATATTTCTTTAGCAGAGAAGTTTAGTTTGTTATGCTTACGAGTTAAATAAATTAAATTTATTTATGTTTATTATTAAATTTATTTATGTTGATGTTGTGTATATTTTCGTTGTTTCCTTTTGGAAGCTTATTATGTTTACTTGTATTTGTATGAAGAATGCATGTAAAAAATTGTTGAATTGAAGTTACTGTTTTGAAATGCACTGTTTTGAAATATTTTCTTTGTCAAATGTATGCAAATTGATATTGTATTAATTACAAGTTTATACAAATTCCATTATTATTAATTGCAAGCTTATTCAAATTCTATTAGTGTTAAGTTTATAATATTTTATATTTTTTAAATAGTGGTTCGTTTTATATTATATTTATTTTTAAATAGTTGTTAGTATTTTTATTTAACCGAATTAATTAAATATATATAGGAGGTCATCAACCCTATTCTAGAAGATTAAAAGTATCTCTTTGTTTTAACTAGCTCAAAGAAAAAATTTATTATAGGGAAGATAACAACGAACTTTCATGAGCTTCATAGTGAAAGAGGTCGTTGGGAAGTTCCTAAAACACCATGGGTGGAAAGGATCTACCATCTATTTGAGAATATGAACATTGAGGATGAAAATCATTTTCTCTTAGAGTGCCCTACGTACACCCACATTAGATCTCAGTTTCATAATCTTTGTTGCAATACCGATCTTCCTAGCCTTTTAACATGTCAAAATTATAGTGAGCTCGAGACACTTCTCTCTAAGCTTTTTGAGCATCAAATTACAATTTTAAAACAAACTAAATGATTCGTTTCTTTATGTCCGATAAACCAAAATTTGGTCTCAAGGAATGTTAACCATCATCATCGTCATCATAAATAGTAGTTGTCTAATTCAATTAAATAAATATCATTTATTTTTTTGAAATATATGTAAAAAAATAAATTCAAAACAAGTTAAAAATCACTATCTTTTATAAGTTAAAAAATAAAAAAATTCAATATTATAACAAACATTTTGAAATTATACTTTATATAAATATAACAATAAAATTGAGTAAAACATTTATTGCACCAAGAGAAGCGAGGTGCTCTTCAGTCCAGTATAGGGGAGATACTGTCACATTAGTCACGTTATGATAGCCGACATAAATAAAAATATTAAAAAATAAAAAATAAAAAATAAAAATTATTATCGACTTAAATTAAAAAAAAAAACATAGATCCTGTTAGCACTCCAGGAAACTCCTCTAGGTTGTAGCTTGAGGATGCCTGGTAACTTAAACTGTTTTTAGGGGTTTTTTGATATGGATCAAGCCGGATAACCTATAAAACCTCTCACTCTCAATACATGCATGAAGCTCACTCAATTACAAAGCTTTTGGTTACAACTTGTTCAGTAGTTTGACAAAAAGGTGCAGGGATGGAGAACTCACCAGGCTGGCAGACTTACACATATAACACATGCATATAAATTGCTAAATCCTGTTGAGGATGGTATTTATAAATCAAATATCACTAAACAACC
This sequence comes from Pseudotsuga menziesii, assembly GCA_001517045.1. Classification (NCBI taxonomy): domain Eukaryota; kingdom Viridiplantae; phylum Streptophyta; class Pinopsida; order Pinales; family Pinaceae; genus Pseudotsuga; species Pseudotsuga menziesii. The sequence goes on from LPNX010763731.1 coordinate 80,000, forward strand.
AATAGCATGACAACTATCGGATTTTTAATAAATCCGAAAATGACCTAAATGCACATTCAGGCAATAAACATAGTAAAGAAAGATATGGTTGAACATATCACAACAAAAGAGCTTATATTTAGAATAAACCAGATGCGACTCTTGATAATGGAATGGGCTTATAAATCCCTAGAGTCGAACCTTTATTCATAAATTAATCATGGGCTTTATAGCCTTCTACAAAAATTTTAGATCCTGAAAATCCGATCTGTTTACACCAAAAATAATTAAAAGTGATAGTTTATCTAGATTAGGGCTTCAAACCCTTGCTAACTATTTGTTTATCTACTATGAATATCTAGTTCACTGAGTGATCTTTTAGTGACTGAAGTGGTCGTTGATCATCCCCACTGCTGGTTCAATATGAAATTGTCACCAACCGCCAGTGTATCACCATTTAACTGAGGTGCTTTTTCTTATTTAATACACTGGATTTTCTGTCTTGTTGCCACAGTTGTTGATGAGGGATTTTTATTTTAGCTCATCGGCGCTCCAAGTCTCAATGCAACCGCTATTTCGGTGCTCCAAATATCAGTGTTTCCGCAGTTTCGGTGCTCCAAGTCTCAATGTTTAATATGCTGGGATTTTCTCTATCTTATCACCGTAGTCATCGATCAAAAGATTTTTCTTTAGCGCATCGGTGCTCCAAATATCAATGCTGGATCTCTCCATCACCAGCTCATCGATGCTCAGAAGTTGAAATACTTATGCATCAGAACCTTTTATCTGAACTCTATCATAGCTTCGAAGGTGAAAGGAACTAATTGTATTGCTGCCGAAAGTTGATTGATGAAGGAATCAGGGCATTAGTCTTCTATGCCACTAACAGAGAGTATTGTTATTCATTGATGCATGCAACTGTTACTCGGAATGATTTTCATGATTGATCGAAAGCATTGTCCGTCGCCTCACCGAAACTACAGAGTTGCTTGGCTTTATATTGCTGATATGTAGCCCTTAGAGCTTGTGATCGTCGATGAGTCGGTATTGTCTTCGGAACCCGCAATCTTCCTTTCTTCCATTCTTGCAGCTCCTCATAGGACTAAATCATCATTCTGTAGTCTGTATGTGCTTCGAACACTGATGACCTTCTATTGTCGCACTATCCGAAGCTTTTTTTATTTATCAAAAGCTTTAGCCTATTTTTATTCTGCCGTTGCGGTTCTCTAGTGGACTATTTTGTCAATCGTCAGTCCTTAGAACCTTTGATCGCCTAAGTTCTCATCTAATCGTGAAAGCTTTAGTTTGTTTTTCTTCCGTCGTTGCGGCTCTGTAGTGAACTAAGACTCCGCAACGTCGGCGATCAAAACTCAAAACTTCTTACCATCAGAGATTTTAATCCCACTATCTTCTCCATAGTGGTGAAACTTTTAGCCACTATCTTCTCCACAGTGGAAAAACTTTTATCCACTATCTTCTACGCATTTGTGGAACTTTTAGTCGCTATATTCTCTTATCACTGTTTAAGAATGTTCTAATGGCAGTAAAAAATTTAACAATATGCCTTACTGCCAAATGGGTCTTCCACCTGTTATTTATATTCCATATTTCGACGGCTAATGAGATGTTCTGATCCTTGCCCAAGCCACCGAAGCTACAACTTTGTGAAATTTGCATAAAAAGTAGAGGCTTTCAAATTCTTGGTGACATTCATATTCCTCATTATGTGAATTAAATTCTTCATACAAAAACAAATTATCTTGGGAGATAACATTTGGCTCCTACTTGGGGATGGGAACCTCCCAGTGAGGTCCCAAGAACCCCAGACCAAAATGCCTTTCCCTAAAAGAAACTAAGTAAATTAACACTATTCTTTATTGTTCCATTGGGCATGGATTCTTATATTGAAAGCGAAACAACCTACTACATACTAATTTACAATCATAAGGCCTCAAAGCCTCAAATAAAATAGAGTTTTAGGAACTACCCATTTACTAGGCCATCGAATACCTCTTCACCATCTAGAATCTGCAATTTGAAGGTGTTATTATCATATACCTGGCCTATAACAAAAGGGCCAATCCACAAAGAGTCAAATTTTCCATGTTTCCCCTTGTCCTGTCTGACAGCATCCCACTTGAGGACCCAATCTCCGACCTGGAAGTTGTCTACCTTTGCTCTTTTGTTAAACATGCCCTTTATCCTTTATTGATGAGCTTCTGATTTTCCTATAGATTGCTCCTTGATCTGTTGTAACTCCACTAAATCCATCATCCTTCTCATGATATCATTTGGTTCATCCTCCTCTTCCTAAAAGAAATTTTCCACTGGAACAATGAGCTAGATAGGAAAGATGGCCTCAGTGCCATAAACTAGTTTGAATGGAGAAGTCCTTATGTATCTTTTATATTTCACCCTATCATCCCATAAAGCAAACTTAAGCTTTGAATCCTAGCTTTTCTGATTTGTCTCTAGCAGTTTCCTAATGATTTTGACTAAGCTTTTGTTTGAAGACTCAGCCAGGCCATTGCCTTGTGGGTAATAGGATATGGAGTGCGCCAGTTGAATACCCATTGATTCACACATTCTAACTAATGCCCGAGCCTTAAAAGCTGGTGCATTATCAGTTACTAACCTTACTGGGCAACCAAACTTGCTAAATATGTTCTCATATAAGAATATCATGATGAATTGATGAGTGGCATTTCTGGTGGGTGCTGCTTCTATCCATTTGGTAAAGTAGTCAGTGGCTACCAAGATCCATTTATGTTGTCCACTGGAATATGGATTTATTTCACCTATGAAATCCAAACCCCATTGCTGGAAAGGCCCATTCACTGTAACATGCTTAAGGGGAAAGCATTTGAGCTGTTGCTTCCCTATAAATCTTTTACATTGGTCACAGGCCCTTACAAAAGTGCATACATTAGCAGAGAGGACTGCCAATAGTATCCTACTTTTAATATCTTGTGGGATGTGTTTTTTCAGTAGTGGGGGCCTCCACATGTATTGGAATGAAAGTGATGCATGACCTGCTCTACTTCCAATTTATCTAGACATCTTAACAAAATTCCAGACTGATCCTTCCAATACAACAAATTGTCAACTATGCAAAATTTAATAGATTTCAAATTCAGAGCTCGTGCTTGGTTAGGAGTAAGATCAGGAGAATCTTCTAATCTTAGCAAAAATTGAATGATACATGAGTACCACTCACATGAAGATATGTTCTCAGCTACTGCTAGACTGTTATTCTAATCTTGATTTACTACTATTTCAGCTACTACCATAGTCTGCACCTTTGCTGATCTGACACATGTAAAATTTATTCCCATCAATTCACAGTTTTCTTTGGCCATGAGTTTGGCCAGACCTAATCCCTTTACCAGCTTGGTGGGTTTCTCCTATACATCAAACTCAATGAGTTTGGTAGTCCACTTAGCTCTCTTCCCATCAATGTCAGGCTGAGTCAAAACATCCTTCATAGTAGTTGTAGGGACATATGCAATGATCTTTGCATGGAGAATGTAGATTCTGAAAGTCTTCAAATATTTTATGAGAGCATAAGCTTGCTTCTCAATTGGGTCATACATCACCTCAACATCTCAAAGGGTTTTGTTGAAGAAATCAATTGGATGATCAAGACCTTCATCATTCTTTTGTAATAGTATAGCTCCCACTGTGTCATAAGATGCAAAAGAGAAAATGTAAAAACCGTTGGTGTCATCAAGACTAATCAGGGTTTGGGCCTCCATAATTCCTTTCTTAATGTCTTCAAAATAATTTATTTCCTGGTCAGTCCACTTGATCTCTGCATCCTTTTTTAGTATGGCTATTATGTGCTTTACCAGCTTAGAGAAATTTGGAATGAATCTCCTGACAAAGTTTATATTTCCTAAAAAGGACCGAATGTGTCTTTTTGACCTTGGTATTGACAGCTACTAAATTGCTTCCACTCTTACTGAATCAATCTTTACACCTTCAGCTGAGACTATGTGGCCTAGGAGTTTTCCTTTATTGAGTGAAAACTGGGACTTCTTGGGGTTCAGTGATATTCCATGCCTTTTGAACTTCAGAAATATTTTTCTCAAATGCTACAAGTGGTGATGATGTCTGTGAGAGTAAAATATTAAGTCATCCAAATATATTAGCACATATTTATCTTTTATCCCTACAAAATCTAGGTCCATATCTCTGTGAAAAGTATCCCCAACATTCATTAGCCCAAATGGCATTTTAGCATACATGAAGGTGCCCCAGGGGGTGTTAAAGGAAGTCTATTCTTGGTCATATGGGTGCACAACAACTCGGTTGTATCCAAATAAGCCATGAAGGAAGGACATGAACCCGGCCCTTGATACTTTTTGCAGCAGGTGTTCCATCTTGAGCAGTGGATAGTTGTCTTTTCTGAAACACTTGTTCAGGTTTCTAAAATCCACACACAACATCATTTCTCCATTTTTCTTTCTTACAACTACTACATTTGCAATCCACTTGGAATACCTGAGGGGGATTATGATCTTGGCTTTGAGGAGCTTGTGGATCTCTTTCTCAATCATTGGTAATAGAAGAGGGACAATGTGTCTCATCTTCTGTTTGAAATGAATGGTGTCCTTCTCCAAAGGAATCCTGTGATAGATAATGTTGGTGTCATATGTTTTAAGGTCACTATACTCCCATGGAAATACATCGACAAACCCTTTTATCAAGATGAAATATTCAGACTTCTATTCAGTATTCAGCCCAGTGGATAGATTTATCACTTTGGGATGGATTTGGTTGCCTATGTTTTGTTCTTGGATAGCAGGATCTAGCTCCCTTTTGGCAGGCTTGAAAAGGATGTCATTGTGATCAAATTGTTCTTAAAGTGGTACTAGACCTCGAGGTATGTAATTGCAGGGAAATTGGACGATATTATGCTTAGTCACTTTACCTTTTAACTTATGCTACTTGGATTCCTCTAGGTTAAGGCTTTCTTGGTCTATGTGTATGTCATAGAATTTATCCACTAACTGGAGGAATTTACTAAGCTCCCCATCATTTTCAAACACCCTCCAAAATTTTACATTGTCTGGCAGAGAGGGTCTATACTTGACTTGAATGTCATAGCTGAGCGTAGTGGGTAAAGGAGGAACAAACATACTTGTAGAGACATCCAGGGAATCAGCCAGGTGATTCAAATCCCTAGGAATATATGACAGTTCAAAAAACATAAAGGAGTCTCTGCATTTTCGTACCTCATCCCTGTAAGCATTCAATCTAATATTCTTCATCTGAAAAGTGTTGTTGAGCTGCTGTATGATGAGGTCTGCATCCCCAAAAATATTTATGCATAGGATCCCCATCTCCTTGGCCATTTTTACTCCTACCAGCAAGGTGTCATATTCAACTACGTTGTTCGTGGTTTTGAAATCAAGCTTATAAGATAAGTGAATGTTCTCCTTAGATGGGGAGAACAACACAATACCCACTCCTGCTAAGTTTTGAGCACTTTCCCCATCGAAATACATGGTCCAGATCGTGGTTGTGACTTCTTTGGGATATGGATGGGTGGGCTTAGTGAGATGAATGGATGTCTGCTGATTATAATCTTTTTGCAAGATGCAAGATCCAAAATTGGTGTCCATGGCATAGATCGAGTGATTCACTAAGCGAATCTCCTTGCTTATGATGTATGCTAGCTAATTTTCCCTGTACAATCTCTTAGTCTCCCCTTTGAACATGTGAATGGTGGAATACATGAGACCCATCTGAAGGGTGCCACCCAATCTTTTTCTCCATGACCGGGACACCAAGAGGCCCAATTTTGGAGGAATATTGGCCACTACGATGTCCATCATTATGTTTTTTGAAGGTAACTAAGTTAAGTTTACAGCAAGGTCTTTGATGAGGCCCAAGCACTTGACCTTCCTGGAGTCAAAGGAGAATAAATCCTGGTAGGGCTTGGTAATGTTGAGGTTGATTTCATCCATCACAGCCTTTGGCATCAGGTTATGAGGGGCTCATGAATGCAGCAGACAGTTATGGAGGATTTTATCACGGATGTTCAAGGATATATAGAATGGTGGGCAGGAATCCTTTATGTCTTTGATCATGGGGCCCAGGGTTATAACAGGCTTATCATCTTACAGGTTCACAAATTTTGTGTCATGGTGCACCTTGGGCTGAAGGGAATTCAGAATGGAGGTTTTAAATGCATCATTCTTCATTAACTCAATTAAAGGGAAAGGGATTTTCAACTTTTGAATTTCATACTCAAGGTTAAAAGAAGAATGCAGCCTATCTGGAAACCTTACGTCATGAGTTGTAGGTTTGAGTTGGACTTGATTAGGTGTGGCTGAAGGTGCTGGTTTATGCAATGCTTTGGATGGGACAACCACTTTCTTTGGTAAAACAACAACCTTTATAGCCGGTGCAGCAGTAGCTTGACAGGTACAACATTCTTTTTCAGGGGAGAAACCAACCTAGAACTTAGTTGGTAACCTCTATGAGCATCATCCTGATAGACATCTCATCAGTTAAGGCTTCTTTGTATTCTTCTTGTGTCAGAAAAGAGTAGTCCACCTCATCCTCCATGCAGTGGATATTGTCTTCGGCTTCTCCTCCTTCTTCAATTAACTCTGGATCTTCTTCTAATACATCATTTTGAAAAGGAGCTCTTATCCTTTGATCTTCCCTTTGATTTCTCTCCCTTCTGAGAATCTGAACTGGGGGTTTTCCTCTTCTATAAGGAAAACAATTTGGGTTTCAAGGAGTGAAGTCACTTGGCCCCTTACCCCTTCCCAGTAGATGTCCTTGGTCTTTCAATTAAGACATGTTAGAAGTCAAGTTATCTAAAAGTTTGGTCATTTTTTCCATCTTGTTCTCTGATGCAGAAGCCCCACCATAGTCTGTTGGATGCTTTCTCCTGTACACCTTCCCTTTGACTTTCTGAGATGCCAGAATGTTTGAATCTACCTCCAGGGAAGCATCCTGCACGAGTAATAAGGAGGAAGACCTCCTTTCTTTGAGAAGTAGGCAGAAGTTAGAGTCAAAGGAATTTGCATAAGTTATCATAGCTGAGGTACCAGTGGGCTTAATATCTGTGGGGATCTTGTTGTACATGTTGTTGAATATTTTTGTAAAGCTGGAGACAGATTCACCATTTTCTCTTCTCAGGTTGCTAAATTCTGTGATATAGTAGAGGTGGTCTCTCCTTTCTCCCCAATGCTTTAAGAAGATGTCATCTAGTGCCTCGATGCCTGTAGCTGACCCAACAGGAAGTTCCTTAAACCACTTCCTAGCCTAGCCATCTAGGCTTTGCACAAAAACTCAGGTCCATACATCTTCGTGTTCTATATTTATATTTTCAACATAGCTATAAAAATCCTCTAGATGTTCTTCAGTAGTGGAATCCCCTTCCCTAGTAAACATAGGCATATACTCAAGGTAATCCCCGATAGGCATGGCTGTGAGAGGATTTGGCAAAATTAGGGGTGCATACCTAGCTACCAAGATCCTTTCCATCTTGGACAATTGAGGGGTATCCATATTGGAAATGGGTATGGAGAGGGATGTGGAAGGCAACACTTATGACGATATTTGCTGAGAAGGAGGTGGTATACTTATCTGAGTGGAGTCACCGGGGATTGGATCTTCACAAGAAGCAGTGCTTGAATATTCCCAAGCCCTAGATTTTTTTGATGTATCTAAAAATTTCTGGGAATTAAAAGTTTCAACAAAAGAAATAACAGCAGAAATATTTCTTGAAATACCTGATGTAGCATTTTGTGCAGCACTACTGGTCTGTCTTAGTAAATCCCTAGCTTTCCCTAATATTTCTTCTGGATCTGAAACGGGTGTTGCTGGTGGCCACTTTGGGTTTGCTCTGGTACTTAGTCTTCTTGAAGCCACCTTATATCAATGGAGTTGCCAGATAGATGATTACAACTGTAATAATTTCCAATCATTGTCAATCATCAAAGCATGGATCTATGTCGTCTCCCAAGGAAGCTGAGCTTCAATCTCCTCTCCTTGGCAACAATACCCCTTTATTAGAACTCCTGGAAACTCCTCTAGGTTGTAGCTCAAGGATGCCTGGTAACTTAAACTGTTTTTAGGGGTTTTTTGATATGGATCAAGCCGTATAACCTATATAACCTCTCACTCTCAAGACATCCATGAAGCTCACTCAATTACAAGGATTTTAGTTACAACTTGTTTAGTAGTTTGACAAAAAGGTGCAGGGATGGAGAACTCACCAGGATGGTAGACTTACACACATAACACATGCATATAAATGGCTAAATCCTTTTGAGGATGGTATTTATAAATCAAATATCACTAAATAACCAATAGCATGACCGCTATTGACTTTTTAATAAATCTAAAAATGACCTAAATGCACATTTAGGCAATAAACATAGTAAAGAAAGAGATGGATAAACATATCAAAACAAAAGAGCTTATATTTAGAATAAACCAAATGAGACACTTGAAAATGGAATAGGATTATCAACTTCTGAAGGCGAATCCTTGTTCATAAATTAATCATGGGGTTTATAGCCTTCTACAAAAATTCCAGATCCTGAAAATCTGATCTGTTTACAAAAAAAATAATTGAAAGTGATAGTTTTTCTAGATTAGGGCTTCAAACCCTTGCTAACTATTTGTTTATATACTGTGAATATCTAGTTCATTGACCTATCTTTTAATGACTAAAGTGGTCGCTGATCATCCCCACTATTGGTTCAGTATGAAATTGCTGCCAACATCCAGTGTATCAGTGTTTAACTGTGGTGCTTTTTCTTGTTTAATCTACTGTATTTTCTGTTTTGTCATCGTAGTTGCCGATCAAGCCTTTTTATTTTATCTCATTGGTGCTCCAAGTCTCAACGTTACTGTTGTTTTGGCAGTGCAAATCTGAGTGTTTCCGCAATTTCGGTGTTCCAATTCTCAATGTTTAATCCACTAAATTTTTCTCTGTCTTGTCGCTGCAGTCACCGATCGGAAGCTTTTTCTTTAGCTCATTGGTTCTCCAAATCTCAACGCTGGCACTCTCCATCACCCGATCGTCAGTGCTCGAGAGCTGAAATACTTATGCATCGAAACCTTTTATTTGAACTCTGTCGTAGCTTTGAAGGTGAAATGAACTAATTGTATTGCTGCTGGAAGTTGATTGACGAAGGAATCGGGGCATTAGTCTTCTATGTCACCGGTGGACAGTAGTGTAATTTGCTGATGTGCATCACTGTTACTCATAATGATTTTTGTGATTGATCAGAAGCCTTGTTTGTCACCTTAATGACACTATAGAGCTGCTTGGATTTATCTTACTGATCTGTAGCCCTTAGAACCTCCCATAACCAATGAGTCTGTATTGTCTTTGGAACCCGCAGTCTGTCTTTCTTCTGTCGTTGCAGCTCTTCAGAGGACTAATTCATCGATCCGTAGTCTATATGTCTTCCGATCGTTGATGATCTTCTATTGTTGCAATATCGGAATCTTTTTTTATTTATCGGAAGCCTTAGTCTATTTTTCTTCTGCCATTACGGCTCCCTAGTGGACTATTTTTCCAATCGTTAGTCCTCAGAACGTCTGATCGTCTAAGTTCTCATCTGAATACGGAAGCTTTAGTTTGTTTTTCTTCCACCATTACGGCTCTACAGTGAACTAATACTCCACAATTTCGGCAATAGAAACTCACAAATTCTTACCATCGGAGCTTTTAATCCCACTATCTTCTCCACAGTGGCGGAACTTTTAGCCACTATCTTATCCACAGTGGCAGAACTTTTAGCCACTATCTTCTCCGATCACTATTTACAAATGTTCCGATGGCAATAAAAAGTTTATCAATATGCCTTCCCATTGAATGGGTCTTCCACATGTTATTTATCTTCCATATTTTGGTGGTTAATAAGATGTTATGATCCTCACCCAAGCCACCGAAGCTACAACTTTGTGAAATTTGCATAAAAAATAGAGGCTTTCAAAACTGTCAGTGACATTCATATTCCTCATTGCATGAATTAAATTTTTCATACGAAAATAAATTATCTTGGTAGATAACAGATCCATTTAAAACCCACCTACAAAAAAGATCCAAATGGTAAAAAAATGTACACCTCAAGAAATTGGATTCCTCTCTGTGATCTATAGATCCGGGTTTCAAATGGATCTATGCTAGTATACTTGTTGCTATGCATTAAAATTATTTACATACTTATATCATTTGTCTATATATCTCATACATGTAATCTTATATATGAGATATATGTTATTGGACATAACTATACATATTTGTATAATATGCTACATTAACATATATATTTTTCACTTAGTAGATATATAGATAGATCTAACAATTGTGTAGTATACTTTATGGAGTGATATCTAATCACTTTGAGTTTCTTTTATTTATGAGTTAATTTTAGGAAAATTAACTATTGTATCTCTTGATACATAGTAAATTGTATTTTATGCTTTTAAATAAAGAGAATATATATATATATATATATANGTGTGGAGTCAGTTTTTTAAATATTTAAATATTTTTTCTCTTATTTCTCTTACAACGTTCGAAAACTCAGCCTCAAGGATAACTATTTTATTATCCAACAAGACCTTCCATACACTTAACGTTCAACTTAATGTGAATAACATAAATGCACAATTTATTTGGAAGATATGTACTATGAACCAGAGGGGCAGAATGGATCCATTTTTTTAACAAAGCATCAGGTGCAGAGTACAAGAGAGTTTGAGGAGAAGGAGGAAAACTCCAAACAAGATAAAATCATTTCACCTCATGTCGACATGATGGAATAAGCCAGGGGAATTCATGAGGATGACATCACAAGAACCTCAAGTGAGATCAAGCCAAAAAAACAAAAGCATGATGGCGAACAAATATTATGCGAAACTTACAGTCGGGAAGTATATCCTTATAGAAACTATCCCAAAATACCTAAAATTGGTGTTGATAGGGCAATTCTGTGGTAAGAAATCAGGAAGAAAAGTGCTCAAATCATGCATGGAGTCAAATTAGAACGAAGTGTTGGGATATATGCTTAATTTCCATGTCCTTCCTCGAGGTTGGTTCTTGCTCAATTTACTATAGGAGGAGGATGTTCGAAAGCTATTAGAGGGTTAGTGTCAATGAGGGCTATAAGGCCTTATTTTAAAAAACTGGAGAATAGACATTGATGCCAAAAAGGAGCCACACCATCAACAATAGGTTTGGGTCATTTTGCTGGGGTTACCAATGGTTTTCTGGAAGGAATGGATTTTGGAGGAAATAGGAAACAAGTTGGGAAAGTTTATTTCTCTCGAAAAGGATTGGGAGACCAAATTTTATCGTAGACGCAACAAAATTATGGTAGAAATGGATATGGGGAAAGGACTCTATGAAGAACTACTGGGAAATTTCGTTCAAGTGTTACAATTATCGTTAAGTTGGACATTTTCTAAAGGATTGTACTGAGCACAAGGAGGTCCCTTGAATTAAAAATATATGGATAAAAAAGTCAAACAATGTGACTAGAGAAGATATAATAGAAGGCGGTGGACACGTAAAAGGTGGAAAAGGGAAAAGACCCACAATTATGTGGATGACAAAGTTGATGAGAAAAAAATGGGAAGGATCAGTTGCACGAAAAACTACTGGTCACATTGATGGACAAAGATGAAGGAGAATTCAGTAGTAGCGCTTCAAGCGGTTCCCAAAAGGACAAAGTGTCATCTCCAAAATTAAGAGGTATTAATTATATTATCCCACCTGTAAACCCTTTATGTTTAGTAAATAACTAAGTAAATGAGATCTTAATGCTTAACAAAACAAAACCTCCCTCAATCTCTCCCACACCTTAAAAATAAATTAGTAATAGATGAAGACATCCATGGGGGACAGAGGAAGGACTAAAACCTATGATAAAAAAGTCTTCAGAAGAAAGAAAAGGAGTGTGTCTTAATAGGAGGCCTATCTCTCAACCCCCCTTAAAATATTAGGAAGGTATAAAATCATTGCTATCAAAGGATAGAAACAAGTGATCATGGATTTTAAACAAGGGATATAATCAACAATAACCCAGGATCTTAGACTAGAAAAATCCCCATAAAGGGGTACTTAATGATAATTCTTTCACTTAGCACATGGCAGCTAGGGGGGCTGCCAAAAAAAAATCCCTAAATAAGTTGATAGCCACCATAAAATAGACGGTATTGCTAATCTAGTAAACTATGAGTGAAGGAAAAAAATATTGATAAAGTAATCAACGATTACGTGAAGGATTGGAGCATGGAAAGCATAAAGGCAGATGGAAATTGTGGTGGTATACTAACAACTTCAAGTCCCGTATTAAAATTTATATCAGCAACAAGGTACGGTCCGATGATGGGGACTCTGTTGGAGAATGGGGAAAAAAGATTAAGTTATACATTCTTGAATTTCTATGATCCTTTTTATACAAAAAATACATTTTGGGAAATGGTGTGGAATACAGGAGCCCTAGATCAAAGAAATGTGATTTTAGGGGGGTATTTAAACCTAATCTTCATGAAAAATGAAATTTGGGGAAACGATGTGAGGATCGATGAACTGTGCTCCTTTTTAGTTCCTTCTTCGATCAAAAAGGACTAATAGACATATATCCATTTAAATTAGATCCCTCATGGAGGAACAATAGAGGGGGAGGACTTGCTATATCGAATAGATTAGATGACTTCATGGTAGTGAAAAATCTATTCAATTATTCACTGATCTTGCATTCCACCGTAGAAACAGAAGAGAACTCCGATCATTGATTGGTAGTCTCAAAAATAAGAACTCTTGAGGATAATCCACCATCACCCTTTAAGTTCAATCCCCAATGCCTAGTAGAGGAATATTATAGAAGATTTATAGTAAATGCATGGAAACCTATATAGAAAGTTCAGAATCATTCCCTCATGCAATAATTTGCTCAAAATATGGAAAGAATGAAGAATATATCAAAGGAATGGGACAAGAATCACATAACTAGACAACAAGAGGGGTTAAAGTGAGTGGGAAAGGAAATACAAGAACTGTATCTCAGAAACAAGGATGAAGTTTTCACCGTGGAAGAAGTAGAATTTATGGAGCAATTAAAATGGAGAAAGGACTCTTTGTTGATCCAAGAAGAACAAAAGTTGACACTAAAAAGCAAATCTAGTTAGCTGGAAGAAGGAAATTGGAACACCGAATACTTTCATAGATTTGCATCTTAGCGAAGAAGCATAAAAACCATTCAGAAAATCAAGTCAACTTAAGGAAATATGGTTAGGACCTTTCCAGAAAAAACACAAGCAACTGTCAACCACTCTCAAAGCATTTTCTTAGAACCTAAGGGATGTAAAATTATTGAAATCATGGAGGTGATAGTCCTTTTTCCAAGAATAATTAGAATTGAAATGACTGAAGAAATACCTAAATATATTATGAAATATTAGATTAAATAGGTTCTACACTCATTCCAAAAAGGGAAAAGTCAAGGACTGGATGGTTTCACACTCAGGAGTTGTTCTTAGGATTCTATGATCAAATAAAGGAAGATATTTTGGCAGCAGTTAAAGAATCACAAAATTCATAGAAAGTGTTGGGAATAATACACTCAACCTTCATAAATATGATCCCCCCCCCAAAAAAAAATAGAGACCTTTGATGATTTCCATCCAATCTCATGTTGTAACATGATTTATAAGGCAACAGGTAAGTTTATTACACTAAGATTAAAACTAATTTTGAGTGAGGTAGTGAAAGAGGAGCAATTCAAATTCCTCCACAACAAGTAAATAAACAATGCAGTCTCACTGGCTCAAGAGGCAATCCACACTATCAAAAAAGAGAAGTAATGTTCTCTTGCTCTGAAGATAGATCTGTCTAAAGCATATGACACAGTAACCTCGATATTTGTTAGGATTCTCTTAATTAAAATTGGAATGGCTATGGAAATGGTGTATTAGGTCTTGGGATGCATCCAATCAGCCTCCATTATAGTATTTATTACTGGATCACCCTCAAGTTTCTTTCGACAAGAAAGGGGCATCATAAAAGGGTGTCCTCTATCACCCTTTGGTTTTCTTCTAGTAGCTAAGGGGCTGAGCATATTAATACATAATGAAAAAAGGGAATGAAAAATTGAAGGATTCAAAGTGTCTAGAATAGAAGAAATCACTCATACACTATCCATGGATGATGTATTGTGGTTTGGAAAAGGATCAGACAAAAACCTAAGGGTCTATGCCTCACTGTTGGGGAAATATAATAAGGCCATGGGGATATTGATAATTATAAGGAAATCAATTCTGACTCACAACAATTTTATAGAACATCTTTCTCAACAATCAATAATAGAAGGATTCAAGTATTTAGGTTTAATTTCTAAAACCAAATAGCTATGCCTTTCAATATTGGGCATGGTTGTTTAATAAAGTTGAAGCATGTATTAAAACCTAGACTAATCATTTTCTCTATAGGTGAGGTAGGTTTGGTGCTTTTAAAGGCTGTATTATAGAGTATCCTGGTGTATTGGGAATCCATATCCTACATCCCCAAGGGAATCCTAACAAAAATAAGGAAGAAACACTTTTCTTTCCTTTTCATAGCCAGCAAGGAGGTTGATGGCATACCACTAGAAAAGTCGACAACTATTTCTCTTCGGAAAGAACTAGGAGGATGGGGGATAAAAAACCCAACTCTTTTTTGTAAATCACTCACAACCAAGTATTTCTGGATGCTAGTTCAAAACCTAGACACCTTATGGGGATGGGTCTTGTGCTCTAAATATTGTCTAGGGACTTTATTCATAGAATGGTTCAAAAATACCAACAAAAACTATAAAAATAGGTCAGTACAATGGAAAGCAATTGTTTTAGCTTTTCCATTAATAGGGAATTGGACAACTTGGAGAGTATCTGATGTAAAGAGTGTAAGGTTGGATGAGGACTCATGGGTAGGGGAAGGAGAGGATTACAGCCTACCAGAATGTTTTTTAACATAGTTAAAGGCCCAAATTTGTCATATAATAGCGTATGTACAATCCCAACAACCTCATATTCAAGGCATAGTAGGTTGGGAAAGTGCACAAGTGTTGAGTTTGGAAGGAGAATACTCGAAGAATTAGAACATATATGTAAACAACCTGGTGAAAATATTTGTACAACTAGATGAAGAATAAAAATACAAACTGATATGGACCAAGAATGCAACTAATGGGTATTTCACAACAAAGAAAGGTTACAAAGAAAAAAAATTTAACAGTTCGATGGAGAAAAAAGGTGGCGGTGGGAAAAAATTTGGGCCTGAAACAGCCCCCGGAAAGCCATCATAAAGTTTTGGTTAGAAATGAACAATAAACTCCTAACCTGGGAAAATTTGAGGAAAAGAGGATTCTAATGACCAATCATTTGTATTTTGTGCAAATCAAGTGATAACATTCCTCTCATTGTTTATCTCTTATCTGTATGCAGGGGATGTGTTGACCACTGCATCACGTGCTCTTACACAAGATAGGACAATTATGAACTATGAATCTACATTGGAGAAGAGTCCTCAGAATTGGTGGCAGAACATAGGGGTATGTCGATTTGATGCATTCCCTTCCCTCTTTGTCTATAGCATTTGAGAAGAATGCAATAGATCAATTTTAAAAAATCAGTGGACACCTTGTGACATTACTTCAGATTTGTTGGTTCAGAAAATGCAAGAGCATAAAACAACCCCCAAACAAGGAAAAATTCAGGTTGTAATCACGTTGGTCATTGATAAAATCCTAACATGGGATTTCTTTGATGGCCCTAAAGGATTGTCCACTACGGAGTATTTCCTTCCCACCATTGACAGTGTATCCATCCCTTCTGTATATCTCATTCACCTAGGCCTCTTTACCAAAGCACCTTTGAGGGACACCTTTTTTTCCTTACCTTCCCCTCCTTCGTTGTCTGACATATCGAATTTGTGTACTATCACATCCCTTAAAATCCTGACCTATTCACAACCTTGGTAACAAACCCAACCACATACCTCCAAGAATTATTGGGGTTCATTCCCCATGCATATGATTCCATTCCTCTTTTCACCTTTTGGCATTGTGAGTAAGACAATGATGGTTCCTCTCAACCTTCCAGACTTCACATTGTCAATTCCCATTTGGTACCTTGATCCATTGTAATATCTTAAATTTTGACCTAAACTAAAATGGTCGTGATTCCCATTTCACATGAGTTACTTTGATGTTTATGTTTGTATATTGGGCGTAAGCCCCCACCACACATGATTAGGCTAGATATATTGTGTGTAATCAAAATCATATGTTTTATTTATCATTAATGCGATTCTATATGGTGGGTATGGATGGTGATAGACAAGATTATTGTCGTAGTACGATTTACTTGGTGTATTACTTGATTTACCTTAAATCCATATACTAAGATGATCTTCGTGATAAGATGTGCTTAATACTGAATGCACGATTGAGTTCTATAATTTGTTTGTTGTGGACCCTAAAGCACATGAGTGATGAGATTTGTGTTGAGCACAAGCTATGCAGAACATGAGTGATTATATTTTGTGTTGAGCACAAACTCTAGAGCACATTATTTATGATATTTTGTGTTGATAATAAACTCTGGAACACATGAATTGCAAGAATTGGAGGTGTTGGGCATAATCCCTGGAGCATTCCAAATTCATGTTGAGCATAAGATCTAGACCATCAGATCCTTGTCCACTGTATCCCTAGGTGTATTATAGAAGTACATCCTAGCATTAATGTGGAGTGAGAGGCTCTGAAATTGCACTAAGTGTAAGTCTAATTTTTTAGTGTTAAGCTTGGGATCTGAATAACACTAGGAGTTACTGAAATTAATTGTGTTGAGTGAGAACAATCCTGAAAAGAACTAATCTTTATCTTACGTATTTTTAAGTTGCTTAAATCAAATTTCAAATTTTTACTTCTCATCGGGTACTCGAGAAATAGCATGACACACAAGGTAATCCAACATGCAAGGATGTTTAGAGCTACCTAACGTAGTTCACCAACCCTACTTAAAGGCATTGATGAAAGAAATGATTAAAAGCTAATAAAAGCATCAAGTAAATGAGAACATGTTACATGATGCATAATTAAATGTTAAACAATAATATATATAGTTCATATGTATTATGAATAAAAGAATAAGTATATATATTAAATATAAAGAAATAATAATAAGTATAAATAATGAATAGAGAGTCTATATATTTATTATTTATTAAAATGATTAAATAAATATTTAATCTTAAAGAGTCAAATTAGAACTAGTAAAAGAGTTCTTAACTTAAGTAAAAATAATTATTAACTTCACATAAATCAATTAAAGATTATTTTCAAGAAGATAATGGATTCTAGATCTAGCTAAAGTTTTAAAACAACTGCCCTTTTTCCTAAATATTGTTTATAAACACCCAAGACAAGGAAAGGCTTAGGGATTTATCTAATCATTATTACCTCCCTAAATAGTTTTGGAGAGAATTTTTTAAAGGAGAAGTGTAATATCCCGAATTTTGTACCTAACACTTATAGGCATGAGCCTATTTATTATGATGTTATCTTGATAGTTTATTTTGATATATTGGGTTAAGGGCCCCACTGCATATTAACATGATGATTTGTTTTATATATTGGGTGTAAGCCAATTATTGATGATATATATATATACTTGTTTATGTTGGGTGTGGATCCTGAAGCACATGATTGGTAAGATGTTTTGTGTTGAGTGAGAAGCTCTGGAGCACGTGTAATTCATGTTTTGTGTTAAGCAAGGAGCTCTAGAGCACATGTGTAATTAATGTTTTGTGTTGAGCAAGGATATATGGGGCACATGTGTAATTAATGTTTTGTGTTGAGCGAGGAGCTCTAGAGCACATGCTTAATTAACATTTTGTGTTGAGAAAGAAGCTCTAGAGCACATGAGTACTTATATTTGTGTTGAGCGAGGAGCTCTATATCACATGAAAACATAATTGAAAGTGTTGGGAATAAGACCTATATCATTCCATGTTGATGTTGAGCATAAGCTCTGAAGCACCGGATCCTTGGCCATTGTATCCCTAGGTGTATTGTACAAGTACATCCTAGCATTAATGTTGAGAGAAGAGCTTTCGAATTTCATTAAGTTTCTAACTCCCTGTTTAAAGGTTGAGTATGGGCTCTGGTAATTAAGCGTTAGGGTTTATTGAAAAGAATTTAATAACTTCCGAGTGAAAATGACTTGAGAAAAATATTGATCTCATCAGAATTATTGATAAGTGTTTAAATGAAATTTCAAATTTTTGTATTCTCATCAAGTATTGAAGAACTACCACATTATACAAGGGAATTCAACATGCAAGGATGTTTATAGTTTCCTAGCCTAGCAGACCTAACCATCTACCTATTTTGACCTTAATGAAGAAGTGTCATTAAGTCTAGGGATCATGGTATATGATGCCCAAAGACATATGTTAACAAATGTTATATTATCATATATTTTATACATGGTATGTATAAAGAATAAATATAGTAATAATATTAATGATGAAAGAAAGTAAGGAAAGGTCCATCCATTATTTTTTATTATTAAAACATAATAAATACTACAAATACCTACAAAAGTCTAATTAGGAACTAGTTGAATGTTCCTAAGTTTAAGTATTAAAAATTAAGCAAATTAAGTAAAAAGGGTTAAATCAAGAAATCAAGGTTTCTTGATTTAACAGTCCCTTTGAGTGAAAAGTCTGTCTATAAAGTCTCAAGCCAAGGAAAGGCTTAGGGTTCTGATCTATCTTGGGGGAGTCATTATTCTTCATATTTTTTCTCGGAAGTGAATTATTGTAGAACATCTCCCTGGAAGGGAAAATGGAGAACTCATCCATACCTAATATACTAGATAGGAAACACTACCTCAGGATCTCTAAGCTACTTGCAAGATGGAGTCTAGATCGAGGGGATATGGATTAAACTAGGAATGGTTTCGGTTCATGGGTGTGTGGAACATGGTAGTTCCCAAGTGATTCAGTCATCTAATACAAAGTTCATATATGCTTATGAATTATTAATGTTGGTTATTTGAGTGTGCAGGTTGAGCCAGTGCAAGAGCTTCAAGTTATAGGTATGAAGCCCTAGACTACCTATTCCCTTTCTCTAGAATAAATTATGGCTATGTTAGGCAAATGATTACACTAAATTCCCTAACCCTATGTGTTTGGTTCTCTGTTTAAAATATTCTAGGGTTTACATTTTAAATTATAACCCTAGGGTGCAAGTTATTTATATACCATATTTATCCAGGGTGTATTCATCAGTTTACTTATGCAATTGTAATTAATTTGTAAATGTTTATCAAGGGATTTGCACCCTAGCTTTAATTTCCTATATTATATTTACTGTTGGAATGGTGTTCATTACAATCTAGGTTTTATTTCAGATCTTTTACCTATCTCTTATTTTGGCTTTTATAAACTCTACTAACATATTCCATTTTTCAGTAGAGGCATGTTTCAGAAATAAGATATACATATATAAGTAAAGCTTACAACCTAGTTAGCCTAAGCTATTGTCTACAACTAAATTACTGTATATATAAATATATAAATCAAAATATATAATATAGAAATACAAATATCATCTACTAATACCATAACTATATATAAAGCACAATTTATAAACATTCCATTTAAAATGCAAGATAAAACTAGAAAAGACCTTTCAAGGTCTACATATTTAAAATACATGCTAACTACTAAATGATTTCCATTAAAACAACTCCATCATAAGCAAATAAATAGAGTAAATATCGTGACCATTCATTGGTCTAAAAACAAGTTGCTTTTCCTAACTAGAATCCACCATCCTAATATTACAAAACTACATAATCAAATTGTATGCCATAAATCGAATAGTCCCATCTAATATAAACTCACAGCCATCATTTGATAATTAAACAAAGAAAAATATAATATAAACAATTAAAGCCATGTAATCACATTAAGGTCACAGGAATGAATCCTGGAGACTATCTTTGGAATTTTTTGCTTACATAATCTATGGTGCCCTTTGTATCACAATTCAGAGTAAATATTAAATGTAGAGGAGCCAAATTTATAAACATGTATCTGAAACATCTTTAAATTTACATCCCATTACATAATTAAAAATAGACCTGAGGAAAAATGAAATCCAAGCTCCAAAACTCAACGCTATGGTGTTACCAACAGTGCTCTTCCATGACACAAATAACCCCCCATAACCTAGACGTAACCATAAAAACCAAACGTAAGCACACTAACCCCCGAAAAGTTAAATCCTAGTATCAAATCCAAGTAATGGAGAGTATTGACTTATTGGAGGTCTTACCATAATGGTAATGCCAACCCATGGCTCAGAGTCATCATACGAATCCCATATCTCCTCGCCGCCCTGCCACCTACAACCACAACCCAAGTAGCAAATTATGAGAAGTATGTAGTTCAAACGAGCCACAAAACAAAAACACAATGCTATAAAAACCACAACGAATCATTACCTTTGAGGCCTTGGTGATCGCCTTCATACCTCTGTGCAGAGCCGAGGCCAAAACAACCAACAACCAAGCAAAATGACAAGACATCATGGAGCCAAATGCTATGTTGGCACTGCCATGATTTCCAATATGCATTAATGGCCTCAGCTGGTGTCCATTATGAAGGCCAAAACCTAGTTCTCCATAGCTTACAAATGACACAATATCATCGCCACCTTTGTCATTGCATAATGTTAAAACTCCAACGTTTAATGTTTGAACCATGTCATATCTTTTGCTACCCCATATTTTAATGCATGGGATATGCATTATATGGACTATGTACATTAGGTGCTAAGCCTTTAAACCCTTTCTTATCATTCCCTTAGGGATATGCATAAGAGCATGGAATAATTCTTATGCCATGGTATGTTGTTTGTTTCATAAAATCAAGATTTGGTCTTTTAACCAAAGTTATAACCTACCAAGAATAAATAAAAGATGCATTAATATTTTTAATACAATAAATATGAGATACACCTAGGTTTTCATATGGAAAATTGATTGGTAGCTCATAATGAATAATAAACATCCTTAGATAACCAGTCTAGGACTGGTAGAGAATAAGCGAGGAAATTACCTTGTAACTAAACGAAGTATGTACAAAACAATAATAACGATTAGTGGGTGTGACTAAGCTGTGAATCTAAATGCGCTTTCACGTAAACACGTTAAGAGTTCCTTAGTTCAAACTGAACTAAGTA
Source organism: Pseudotsuga menziesii (assembly GCA_001517045.1). NCBI lineage: Eukaryota > Viridiplantae > Streptophyta > Pinopsida > Pinales > Pinaceae > Pseudotsuga > Pseudotsuga menziesii. Next base: position 101,260 of record LPNX010763731.1, read on the forward strand.
AGCCTACTAGACAATTAGAAGCTTTACCTCTCAAATAATCACATGGGAGAACTAGTCCCACCACTCCACCCACTTTAGTTCCAGAAACATAGTTAAGTTAGAACCATATAAATAACAAGTAAGACTATGTAGAAATGAACGAAGCATATAATCAAGTAATGACACATACACAATAATGTATAACCATAAGAATAATGTAGTAATCAAAATTAATAGCATCGTAAGTAAAATACAGTAATATTCATAACTAAAAGTAAGATGATAGAACGTAGGAACAACTTACAACCAAACATTGGTACATTTAGTGTACGTTATATTTCTCAAGTTCAATAATAGAAGCATAGGTAGTTTTACTAGCCTAACAATTTTTTATTTATTTTCAATTTTTGGGGACATTACAAGTGGTATCAGAGTTCAGTTTCAATACTCAGAGACCTATGGGCACACTAAGCATTCACTGCAAAGAAAATAAAGTATGTTATTAAATTTTGTTACTAATAGAAAAATTTTTGTCATTAAATATTTTTGCAAATTACAGGAATTTTTATGGAGCAGTTTAGATTATGAATACCGAGGAAGATAACAACCGACTAGGAAATATCAAGACCCCCACCCTGGAAGCAGATCTGGTGGTGGAATTAAATTCTGGTATTTTGAAGACAATACACAGTATTCAAGCAAAATTGCAAAGTTTGAGAGAAGATAGTCTGAACGAAAGAGAGGAACATAAAGCTATTAATGAAGAATTAGTAAGAAATATGATGGGGGGAAGCCCATAGGGAAATACTACTCAGTCCACAAACATATACAAAATAGAACATTACCATAAACGGGCCAGTAGCCAAAGGGAAGAAGAAAAAGAGGAATGTAGCCCTGAAACAACGAAAGGAGATCATCATAGTCCTTTCACTGATGGCTCTCTTCCTCCTTAGAGAAAAAAACTAAGAAGAAATGACAATCTTCAGGGGGGATTTAGAAAAATAAGAGCCTCGAGCTATGAAGTTGAGTTAAACACTAAGGAGAAAGATGAAGAGTGGCTTCTAGGTATGAGCAAATATTTCCAAGTTCATAACTACTCGAGTGAGATGAAGGATTAGCTTTTCATATATAATTTAAATGGTAAGGAAACAATATGGTGCAGGGATTTGAAACATGCCAAGAAATATGAGCTAAGAGAAATTCATTGGGATAAGTTCCAAAAAATATTCCAAGAAAAGTATATGTTGAAAAGGTTCTTTGACTGAAAGGTGAAAGAGTTCCACGAGCTACGTATGGGGTCCATGAATATGGATGCTTTTATTAACAGGTTTCTAGGTATGTTACATTATGTACCATACATTAAGGATGAAAGTTAAATATCCAAGAGTTTTTATGATGTCTTCCTCCCAACTTTTGCGAAAGAATTAAATTTGACATTCGAAAAACTTTGCATACCATGTTGCACAAGGCCAGGATCTACTATGAGCATGGGAAGCTACAACAAGAGAATGTGAACCGAAACAAAGACAATTCAAAGAATTTTTTTGATAGCCAAAAACCTGGGTTCAACCCACAGCTATATAGAAAGCAGAATAATAGCTTTCCAACAAACAAGAACTCCAATAAATCTGGTACGAAGCCTTATGTACTAGCTCCTAATGTCAAAACTCCTATAGCAAGTGCAGCCAATGCTACTCCACCACCGATCAAGTGTAAAAAATGTAGAGGGACTCATTTTTCCCAAGATTGTAAGAACTATACCAATGGGGTTTTGCATAAATTACAAGAAGAACCAACCGTCAAGGAGGTAATGGGAACAACATGGATCTATGTAGCATTGGATGGTCAAAAATAAGACCATCAGGCTACCATGGTTGAGATATAAGATAAGATCTTGAACACTTATTTATCCCAGTGCTTGCCAGAGCTATGTTTAGCATAAAATTGTTGATGTGTGAAAACTAGGAAAAGGAAAGCATGATAAACCATGGATGGTACAGTTAGCCATAGGTACAAAATGGAAAGTTTCAAAAATACTAAAATATTTCAAGGTAAACCTGAATGGTTTTCGTTTGAAAGTAAACCTGAACATCGTACCCTTAGGATCATATGATATACTTATAGTCATGGATTGGTTGGAATAGCACCATGTCATGCTTGATTTCTTACACAAGTCAATATTATGTATTGATATCCAAGGGAACCAAGTGAAGGTTCAAGGAATTACAAAGAAAGTTTTTGTGAGGTAAATATCAACCTTACAAGCAAAGAAATGCGTGAGGAAAGGCTGTAGGTTTTTTGCAGTAAACATCTGAGACCTAGAGTCTAAAAGAGAACAACACATAGAAGACTTCCACGTTGTTGAATAATGAAAGGATGTATTTCCTAAGGAAATCCTAGGATTACCTCAGAAACGAGACTTAGAATTTTCCATCGAGATTACCCCAAGATCAATTCTGTCTTCAAAAGCACCTTACCACATGAGTGCACCTGAGCTGGTGGAACTCAAATTGTAGGTTGTAGGAGTTTATATAGAAAGGGTATATCCGATGTAGTGTGTCTCGTTGGGGAGGAATGATACTATTTGTAAAGAAAAAGGATGGTATGATGCAGATGTGGATCAATTACCATGAGTTGAATAAAATAACTATCAAGAACCGATACCCACTCCCTTGAATTGATGACTTGTTCGATCAGGTGGGAGGAGCCAAAATATTTTCAAATATTGATCTGTGATCTGGGTACCATCAGGGACGGATTCAGGATGAGGATATTCACAAAACCTCCTTTCGTATGAGGTACAAGCACTATGAGTTTTTAGTGATGCCATTCGGCTTGACCAATGCACCCATGAACTTTATGTGTAGGATGAACATCATATTCAGTAAGTATCTAGATAAGTTTGTCTTGGTATTTATAAACGACATCCTGTTTTATTCCAAGAATAAAGAGGAACATGAAGAGAATCTTCACATAGTACTACGAGTGTTACGAGAACACCAGCTTTACGCTAAGTTTAGTAAATGTGATTTTTACAAACCACAGATACAATAATTATATCCCATTATCTTCGAGACAGGGATAGTTGTGGAACAAGACAATATTAAAGCCATAAAGGATTGGCCTACCCCTACTCGTATCACTGAAATCAGGTCCTTTTTGGGATTAACTAGATATTATCAAAATTTCATTAAGAACTTCTCGAGAATCACTTTCACCATGAATGCTTTGAAAAACAAAGAAAATAAGTTCTTATGGATTTCCAAGTGCGAAGAAATTTTTCAAAATCTTAAGTAGCTTTTGATGACCACACCGATACTACGAATTGTGGATCTCGATGGGGATTTCGTTGTTTGCATGGATGCAATAAAGGAAGGACTTGGAGGAGTCCTCTTGCAGAAGGATCACGTGATCTGTTATGAATAGCAGAAGTTAAAAGATCATGAGTAGAACTACCCTATGAACGATCTTGAGTTAGCCGCCATCATTCATGCGTTGAAAATGTGGAGGCTGTGCCTCATGGGAAGGAAGCTCCTTCTGAAGACAGACAATATGAGTCTGAAATACTTGTTTGATCAATCAGATGTGAATGCAAGGAAATCCAAGTGGTTGGCTTTCCTTCTTGAGTACCATTTCGAGCTAAAGAACATTAAGGGCAAAGAAAACAAGGTTTTTAACACTTTCAGCTGATGAAAACATATGATATATGAGGTGACTTTGATTCAAATTGATGCATATTTGCATGAGAGGATTAGAATGACTAACGGATTTGACCCTTTATATGTAGAAATCCTCAAGAAAATCTAAGAGGACTGGTTGTTTCAACAACAAAAAGAATACAAGGTAGACAAATACCAACAACTATGGTCAAAGGATAGATTGTACATTCCAGAAGGAGGGGACATTTGTTCCAGCATCCTCATGGAATTTCATTGGGCACCCTACCCATGGCACCCAAGATATCAAATGATGATATCTGTCGTCAAGAGACACTTTTTCTATCCTAAGTTAAAGTCCGACATTGTGATGTTTATCGAAATTCCAGGAATGTTAGCTAGTCAAATTCAAGCATTAGCACCCTTCAGGATTCCTGCAGCGGTTACCCATTCCGGAATGGAACTGGGAGGTCATTATTATGGATTTTATCATCTGACTACCAAAACGTAAGAAGAAAAATGATTCTATTTTTTTATTCATTGACAAGTTGTCAAAAGCAACACACTTTATTCCTGTGAATTCGACCTACAAGGCATTATTCATTGCTGATATATTCTTGAAGGAGATATTTAGATTGGACGAGATACCCAAGGCAATCATCTCAGATCAGGATGTTAATTTTCAGGAAAATTTTGGAGCTCTTTATTCTCTAGATTGGAGATGCAGTTGAACTTTAGCACTGTGTATCACCCACAAACAGACGTGAAGACAAAAAGAGTAAACGAGATTCTTGAGGGCATGCTTAGAATGTATGTCATGAACAACCCCACTAAGTGGGAAGACTACCTGCATCTTGCAGAGTTTGTGTATAACAACAGTTATCAGACTTCCGCCAAGATGAGTCCTTTTGAGGTACTCTATGGATGGAAGTATAGAACACCAGTTACTTGATATAGCCAGGTGGATCATCTCATGTTAGGGATTCATTTATTAATGGACTTGGAACAACTGGTTACCAAGATTTACATGAACCTTAAAGAAACACAACACTACTAGAAACATTACGCAGATCAAAAAAGAAAATATAAATACTTTCAAATAGGGGATCATGTCTACTTGAAATTAAAAGCAAAATCAAACTCGTTGAGCTTTGGTAGGTGTGGTAAGTTAGCACCTAGATTTTGTGGACCTTTTGAAATATCGGGCAAGAAAGGGCCAGTGGCATATGAGCTAGTGTTACCCATGGATGCAATAGTCCATAATCTGTTAAATGAATCCTTGTTAAATAACTATGTTTATGATACTAAACACGTCATTGATTGGTCCTTATTACAAGTGGAACATGAAGGGGAGTTTTCCCTTGAGCCTATTCATATATTGGACAAGAGAGAGGTGCAACACAGGAAGCACACCATAGTCTGGTTAAAAGTTCAATTGAAGCACTTTGAGGTTGATGAGGCTACTTTGGATAATGAAGACAACATGAGAAATGCTTACCCCTTGTTGTTTCATGATGTCATTCCGAGTCCCTAGAACACCAGGGATGGTGTTGTTCTAAGTGGGGAGGGATGTAATATCTTTAATTTTGGACCTGACACTTACATGCATGAGCCTATTGATTATGATGTTATCTTGATATATTGGGTGGAGGACCCCACTGCATATGAACATGATTTTTTATATATATTGGGCTTAAGACAATTATTGATGATATATATATACTTGTTTATGTTGGGTGAGGACCCTGAAGCACATGATTGGTAAGATGTTTTTTGTTGAGCGAGGATCTTTGGAGCACATATGTAATTAATATTTTGTGTTGATAAAGGATCTCTAGAGCTCATGTGTAATTAATGTTTTGTGTTAAGCAAGGAGCTCTGGGGCACATGTGTAATTAATGTTTTGTGTTGAGCTAGTAGCTCTAGAGCACATGGGTAATTAATATTTTTTGTTGAGAAAGAATATCTAGAGCACATGAGTACTTACATTTGTGTTGAGAGAGAAGCTCTATATCACATGAAAATATAATTGGAAGTGTTGGGCATAAGCCTTGGAGCCTTCCATGTTGATGTTGAGCCTAAGCTCTGAAGCATTGGATCCTTGCCCATTGTATCCCTAGGTGTATTGTACAAGTACATCCTAGCATTAGTATTGAGTAAAGAGCTCTAGAATTGCACTAAGTTTGTAGCTCCCTATTTAAGCATTGAGTATAGGCTCTGGTAAGTAGTAGGGGTTAGTGAAAAGAATGTAATTACTTTCGAGTGAAAACAAGTTGAGAAAAATATTGATCTCATCAGACTTATTCATAAGTGATTAAATAAACTTTCAAATTTCTTTATTCTCATCAAGTACTGAAGAACTACCACATTATACGAGGGAATCCAACATGAAAGGATGTTTAGAGTTTCCTATCCTAGTAGACCTAATCATCTACCTATTTTGACCTTATTAAAGAAGTGCCATTAAGTCTAGGGATCATGGTATATGATGCCCAAAGAAAAATGCTAACAAATGTTATATTATTATGTATTTTATACATGGTATGTATAAAGAATAAATATAGTCATAATATTAATGATGAAAGAAAGAAAGGTAAGCTCCATCCGTTATTATTTCTTATTAAAAGATAATAAATAGTACAAATACCTATAAAGTATAATTAGGAACTAGTTGAAACTTCCTAAGTTAAAGTATTAAAAATTAACCAAATCAAGTAAAAAGGGTTAAATCAAGAAATCAAGGTTTCTTGATTTAACTATCCCTTTGACTGAAAAGTATGTCTATAAAGTCTCAAGCAAAGGAAAGGCTTGGGGTTCTGATCTATCTCGGGGGAGTCATTATTCTTCCTATTTTTATCTCAAGTGAATTCTTGGAGAAAATTTTCCTGGAAGGGAAAAGGGAGAACTGATCCAGACCTGATATACCAGATAGGAAACCCTACCTTAGGAGATCTAAGTTACTTGAATGTTGGAGTCTAGCTCGGGGGGATACAGATTAAACCAGGAATGGTTCCAGTTCATGGTTGGGTGTAACATGGTAGTTCCCAAGTGATTCGATCATCTAATACATAGGTTATATATGCCTATGAATTGTTAATGTTGGTTATTTGAGTATGCATGTTTAACCATTGACAGAGATTCATGTTACAGGTATGAATCCCTAGACTTCCTATTCCATTTCTCTAGAATAAATTTTGACTATGTTAGGAAAATGATTACATTGAATTTCCTAACCCTATGTGTTTGGATCTTTGTTTAAAATATTCTAGGGTTTTCATTTTAAATTATAACCCTATGTTGTAAGTTATTTCTATACCAGATTTATCCAGGGGCTATTCCTTAGTTTACTTCTGCAATTTTTATTTATTTGTAAATGTGTATCAAGGGATTTGCACCATAGTTTTAATTTCTTGTATTATATTTACTGTTGGAATAGTCTTAATTACAAGCTAGGTTTTATTTCAAATATTTTACCTATCTATTCTTTTGTATTTTTATAAACTCTACTGACATATTCCATTTGTTAGAAGAGGCATGTTTTAGATTTATATAGACTAGTTCAGGTGTAAGATATACATATATAAGTATAACCTTACAACCTTGTTAAGATAAGATATTATCTACAACTGAATTACCATATATATAAATATATAATCAACAGATATAAAATAGAAATACAAATCTAATCTACTAATACCATAACTATATCTAAAGCACAATTTATAAACATTCCATTTAAAATGCACGCTAACTACTAAGTCATTTCCATTAAAATAAATCCATCATAAGCAAATAAACAGAGTAAGTATCGTGACCATTCATTGGTCTAAAAACAAGTTCCTTTTCCTAACTAGAATCCACCGTCCTAATATTATAAATCTACATAATCAAATCATATTCCATAAATGGAATAGTCCCATTTGATATCAACTCACAACCATCATTTAATAATTAAACATAGAACAATATAATATAAACAATTAAAACCATGTGATCACATTAAAGTCGCACGAATGGATGCTCTAGTCTATCTTTGCAATCTCTTGCTTACATAATCTATGATGCCCTTTGTATCAAAATTCACAATAAATATTAAATACACAGGAGCCAAATTTATAAACCATATCATAATCTTATACACAGTCTAAGTAAAAATATAAGAGAGGGAAATAATCGAATCATGTAGATTCATTCTACATTTAGCAAGGCTACACTATAAACAGAGTATATGTGGGCTATAGTAATAAAATACATTCACTACAACAAGGTCATGAGACCCTCGCTTCGGGATCGCATTGTAAGCTCGTCCTTGGCCCCAAATCTAAACACACAGCATTTAAATCAAATAAAAAATCATTACCCAAAGCTCATAAGACCTTGACTAAGCTATACACAACACTTACATAAGCCATAGATTATAAATAAACTACACAGAACATATAAATAACAATCTTGCACTCTCAACAAATCCACCTACAGTAACAAGAGTCATCGAGGGTTTGCACCCATGACCCTTATATTTTCCCACATTGCACTAAATGGAAAATAGAAGGTAAAATATAAATAGTCCATGATTTTTCAGCTACCATGAGAAGCGCTTATGCCATCCACGACATGGACCTATCCATATGCTGTCAACATTACTAACTATCATAACTAAGTTAATAATGAAATCAATCTTACTGAGTCCAACCATGAGGGAAAACGCCATATAAAACCTAATTTTAAATAACAACAACAAAGTATAGAATCATATACACAAAATTATAAATATTAAATCAAGTTTACACAGTCAACCAATGGCCATCGAACCATTGCAAGAAATGGTTCTTCCACTGTGTATTTTTCACAAATCAACCCTGAACTTACAAATTAGATGCAGATCCTATATATGAATTCAATTTTCACCTTACGGCCAGAAGCCTCTTTAAATTTACATCCCATTACATAATTAAAAGCAGACCTGAGGGAAAATGGAATCCAAATGCCAAGACTCAACACTATGGTGTTACCAATAGCTCTCTGCCACGATGTATAGACAACCCCCAAAAACCCAGATGCAACCATAAAAACCAAACACAAGCATACTAACACCCGACAAGCTATATCCTAGTCTTACAGCCAAGTAATGGTGAGTATCCACTTGTTAGCAGGCTTACCATAATTGTAATGCCAACCCACGGGTCATAGTCAGAATACGAATCCCACATCTCCTCGCCTCCCTGTCACCTGCAACCAAAACCAAAGCAACGAAGGATGAGAAGTACGAAATTCAAACAAGCAACAAAACAACACCATAATGCTGTAAAAAACACAACGAAGCCTTACCTTTGAGGCCCTCGAGATCGCCTTCATACCTCTGTGCAGAGCTGAGTAAAAAAAAACCAACAACCAAGTGAAATGACAAGCCATCATTAAGCCAACACCTATTTTAGTGCTGCCACGATTTCCAATACACATTAATGGCACCAGCTAGTGTCCATTATGAAGGCCAAAACCCACTTCTCCATAGTTTACAGATGACACAATATTGTCGCCACCTTTCCCATTTCATAATGTTAGAACCCCAACATTTAATGTTTGAACCATGTCATATATTTCTCTACCCCATAGTTTAATGCAGGGTATAGGAATTATATACACTATGTACAATATGTGCTAAGCCTTTAAACCCTTTCTTATCATTCCCTTGGGGCTATGCATAAGACCATGGCATAATTCATATCCCATTGTATGTTGTCTATTTCATAAAATCAAGATTTGGTCTTTTAACGAAAGTTATAACCTGCCAAGAATAAATAAAAGATGCATAAACGTTTTAATACAATAAATATGAAATACACTTAGGTTCGCATACGAACAATTGATCAGTAGCTCATAATGAATAACAAACGTCACTTATATAAGCAGTATAGGATTGGTAGAGAGTAAACGAGGTAATTACCTTGTCATTAAACAAAGTATGTACGAAACAATAATAACGATGAGTAGGTGTGACTAAGCTACGAGTGTAAATACAATTGTACATAAACAAGTTAAGAGTGCCTTATTTCAAACCAAACTAAGTAAACCCGCTAGACAAGTAGAAGCCTTACCTCTAATATAGTCACATGGAAGAACTAGTCCCGCCACTCCACCCACTTTAGTTCCAAAAGCAAAGTTAATTTAGAACATATAAATAAGAAGGAAGACTATGCAGTAATTAACGAAGCATATAATCAAGAAACGACACATGCATAGTAATGTATAACCATAAGAATAATGTGGTAAGAAAGCATTATGACATCATAAGTAAAATACAGTAATACTCATAACTGAAAGTAAGATGATAGAATCTAAGAAACCAAACACTGATACATTCAGTGTATGTTATATTCCGCATGTTCAATAATGTTCCACATAGGTAGTTTTTACAAGCCTAATAAATTCAATTTTTTATTTTAAATTTTTGGCGACATTACACAAACAAATTTTATACAAAAATTGATATTCCAGATAAGAGAAGCCTCAGCTTTATGATCTCTAAAACAATTGCATGTTGGAACGATCTCAGGGGTATCCGGATTAAAACGAGGAATAGTTTTGGGTCATGGTTGGGAGGAACATGGTAGGTCCCAAGTTATCCGGTTAACACATCTAACACAAAGATATCTCATTTTTTATTAATTCTGTGTGCTTAAGTGTGCAGGGTTCCTAGCCATTAATAAGATGAAAAGTTGCAAGTATGAGGTTTTTACCTTCTCTAGTTTTATTTAATCATATTTACATATTTTTACGTATAGTATTTATGCTCTAGATTGAAGGTTTGAATATTTTAATTCATGTTTCAACTTTATTCCATTTGCCTAAATTATGAAACTCACTCTGAAATGTTTTAGAGAAATTCTAAGGTTAATTTTTATATTGCGGGTTATTTGATTTTTTTTAAAGTTAAAGCTCAACCTTTAAATCTTGGGTAGGTTTTTAAGTGGAAAACCTCTTAGAATTTTATTTTAATAGTTTTTGAAAGATTAATGTCAATAGTTTAAATTATATTCAAAACCCTAGTTTCTAGATAGACTAATCTCGAGATCTCTTCCCAACATTTTATTAAAACTAGACCCTAAATATATTTTCCTAAATAACTTGCACAGGTATATGAACTTATTGTAAATTAAAACTGATCTAAAAAATAACTAATTAAAACTTGTAATACACAAAACACATTTTAAACTATGTTTTCAACGTTAAGATAATTATTAACTAAATCAATTATAAAACAATCCGACCAGAGATTGAATCTCTTAATTTACCAAATCCAACCTTGGAATTAAATCGAAGTGCTAGAAGATTTCATATTGCCAGCAAATGCATCATCTCAATACATAATTACTTATAAATATATTACCATTAATCAAAACAAACCATTTTAAATAACGTTGTAAACCAATTTATAAATCAAATATCAAAATTACTGAGGGCCTATCCACAATTTCCAAATCCTACTATTAAAATACCAACACTTCTAAACATTATTTCACTTAGCCCATCCATCAAATCCTGTAAGGATTAGCTGCCGACCTTTCATTTTTTCCAAACAAATTCTATCAGCGAAACATGTCTGATAAATTACAGTAAAAACAAATAAAAATCCAAACAAAACATATTCCATCCCCAAACACAATGCATTGGTGGATTAGCATGTTTGAAAACCACATTTTGCACCATTCATATCAATTATCAAGCCGTGGCATCATAATTTCCATTGTAGAGGAATGGAACTGTTATTTTAAATAACAAATTACGATTAACAAGCCACATTACAAACACAAACGAAAATAGCATTAAGAGTCATTTAAAAACCCAAATCCATTTGATATAAAATGGTAAACCAAACACACAAAGATGAGTATATTTCAAACCAGTCAACATATCAAATTTACAAATTATAGAGCCATGGAAAGGATTTACACAGATGCATTTACATAATTCCAAAAACGTTTCGAATAAATGCCAACACCCAACCAAATAGCGAACAACTTAAACCATACATCTCCTAGACCAAGTTTCGAAACCCTTTGATAAAACACAAAAAGTGTAATGTATGGGTAGAGGCCCATTCCCATTGGCAGGCCTTACCAAAAATTGGTTGCGCAGGAAACCCAGCAAGTTATTCCATCCCAAACCCATATTACCCTCACTCTTCTCACTTGCACAATGAAAACGAATTTGGATTAGAAGTATACCAATTCATATGTAAAACAAACTAAAAATGCAAAGGTACAAACATACAAATAATTCATACCTTCCAATGAGCTCGGGATAGTCTCGTTGCACTACATGGATGCGCAGATCCCACCTGGAGCACGAGAGCTTCCTCCAAACAAAAAAAAAACAAATAAATGACATAAAACCCCTAACAAAGCACATAAGGAAGAAAAATTTCAAAAACCAACATGCATTCAATGTACCAACTTGGCCATGACCTCCATGCAAATCAAAACACAGAATTCTATAGTGTGGCTTCACACTTCGTAGCAGCATATGAAACCCCATCAACGTAGTTTGTAAAACCCTCTCACAATGCGATTTGCCTAAGTTTGTACCATAGTTTCGATGTTATATTGACTCTAGGTAGGAGATGTGGGTCTAATTATCTACTTTAACCCAATCTATTCAGCACACACAATAGTTGATATTTTTTCAAACTCAATTTGCAGGTTTCAAATCCATGAAAGTTTTCATTTCATAAACGCAATTTCGTAGCTAGCCCGAATGTTAACGACCTTACTTGTTCATGCTACGAAATGGCTTATTGATCGTTCGATTAATGTCCCCACCAAATCAACGGTGGAATCCAAAAATAGTAACGTGCATTGCATAGAAATTTTGTGCAAATACAAATTTGTTTAAGAACAACAACTTCACCCAATGAAGTTACTGTGGTTCATCGATCTGTTTTGATGATTGATCTTAGTCATTGACTCTGGTGCAATTCTGAATAATTAGTTCTAATTTCACTGGCTCAGATTTTTCTTATCATCCATGCACCTTTGTCAATGAAATCCTTCATGGCCATTTATCTTTGTCCACTTTAAATCTCTATCGCACGATCTAGATGATTAGTTTTCTCTTGTCTTGGGTGCATATTCTGTCTATGAAATACAATTTAAATTGTAGATTTGTTTGAGATGTAGATATTTAACAATGCGACTGAATTGATCAGTGGAACAATCAATTCCTCACTACAATGCTTCTCCTAGACAATCTCGGTCTCCTACACTTCTACCAAACATCGAATTGCATGCACTCATATAGTGTTTCAATTTATACAACTCGTAAAATGGAATAAAGACATAAACAACCAAAAATTATTGCAGAGTAAACCTCTGTTCTTAATTCAACTTAACTAGTCATAAAATTTAATACACACTCTCTACTATCATGCACTCGCCTATCATATCATATCTATTACACTCAATTCTTCTTATAATACTCAACGAACCTGTCATATTCAAATAACTAGGATCTGGGTCCTTAATAAAAGTAACCTTGTGTCATAATACGATCGACACTTCCCAACTAATATGTAAGAGTTTTATTGAAACATCACTACTGCACGTTGCTTTGTAAATAACCAATATTCAACATTGGTTGTGTTTCTTTTTCTCTTTTGTTTGTATGAAGAGGAGGGATATGGGTACTGTGGAGGAGTTGACCCCTGGCCCTCTCTGTGAAAATGCCAAGGTAAGTGTTTTTGAACCAATGTTTCCTTCATTCATCTGTCTCAAAAAAATTATTTATTGTTTTCATACTGTAAGTTGTTATGTGCAGGTGAAGGCACTAGAGAGGGAGGTGAGAGGGTCACCCCCTCCTAGGAATGTTTTTTTAAAAGCCAAGGTAATCATGTCCACCCTTAAATACCAATTTCTTCTCTTTACTATAGTTTTCATAGATGCATAAAACCAACCCTCGATGCTCATTAGAGGAAATTTCAAATTAAAATGGGCCTTCAAAAAATAATAAAAATTCCATGTCATCATGTATTAGCCAATCAAAATTTTTTAAAATTAAAAAAGCGAGCACCTCTTAAACAATTTTTTAATATAAATTTTGGGATAGGTATCATAAAAAAAACTATTTTTTTGTTTGTATTTTCGACATAATTTCCTGTGTTTTTTACTCAAATTCCAATTGGGAGAGCTCGTTGGATGCAGAATTAATTTCTGTATCCAATGAGTACCCACTCAACATACTTTTTATGGGCCCTACTACCCCAAAAACAAGAAATATCTAGAAAAATGTGATGATGATGTCATCATCGCATTTTCCACGTATTTCTTGTTTTTGGGGTAGCGGGGCCCATCAAAAGTATGCCGAGAGGGTACTCGTTGGATGAGAAATATAATTGCGTATCCAATGATCTCTCTAAATTGAAATTTGATTAAAAACTTATCGAGATATGTCAAAAACATGAACAAAAAAGTAGTTTTTTCTTTTCTTCCTCCATAATTAATAAATATTATTTAATTATTTTAGCTATTATTTTATTAATTTTCCTTAGGAGGCCCATTTTGAGATGAAATTTCCTCTAATGGTTGTTATAGGTAAAGTTTAATGTGAAAATGAGGTTGAGAGCAGTACCCCCAACCCACTCTCAAGATAAGTGCTCGAAAATAATTATATGTGTTTTTTGTAGACCCCAAGTTTTTACCCTGCATCGTTTCCTTCGATAATTTATTTATAAGTTTTGTAGAATTCATAGTAATTTCATGATAGGGTTTGGGCACCAATTGAATGGAATTACTCACATTCCCTTACTGGTTTAACATTGGTTTTTAAAGAAGCGTTGAAGCCATTAGAGATGGTCTTACATCCACTTTGTATTATTAATTATTAATCTATGATGTCCGACCTTCGAAACTGTGATTTCAATATTCGTTTTGAATTGTTTTGAACTTTTTTACTATTTACATTATATCCAATGGCTTCCATAATTGATGGTTTTACGACCATAAACACAAATGTTATCATGCTCCTTTCGTTTTTTAATACTATGGATATGATAGTATTTTGTGTTTAAGGGTTTACCCTTTGCATAAATGGAGGTAGTCTTTCTATGGACTTATGACCCTATCTTTACTGTGTTTGTTGCATTAATTGATACGAACCATAGGGTTTGCGATTTCATATACAGTAGTTAAAATATTTTTTTTAATACTTAGCTACCATCAATGATGGTTTTGGTATGTTGGGGAAACAATACTTGTTTCATGACTAGGATTTTGTTGCTGCAAATATAAGTGTAACAGCTAGCACACTAGTTGCTAAAAGTATTATATTTAATTTGATTTAATCCGTCATGCACATTCTTTCTGGATAGTATAACATTAGTTAGAATCTGTGATCGGTATGTTTTTTTTAAACAAAATTTAGAAAATATTGTCTAAGATTTTTCATGGTTTGACTACTGTAGATATGTGAATTATATATTCTCTTAGTTACTTTGGATCCTCAAAATGGAAAAAAAACCTATAGATTCTTAAAGGATCGGTTCATGATATTATTAACTTTACAATTTAAATGGTTAATTAAACTATATCTTTGATCCAACATATATGATATAAGATTATTTATCATTTGAAACTGCAAGTAGGATTACGTTGTATGTAACTGATCTAATTCATAGCTTAATAAGTTTTTTGTGATTATATTCAATGAAATGCTATATATATATATATATGTGTGTGTGTGTGTTACTATGTTGAAGTCTATAATAAAGTAAACTTATACTAATATGATTAGAGGATGTATATATTATGTATACCATAAAAATTACAGACTGAAAAAATAATATAGATACATAATGCATAAGTTCATTACTAAATAATTCGTATAGGAAGGATTCAATATAATTTGATACATATCCATTAAGTGCTAAGTTTTGATTTCCAGCATATAATCCATAAAAGTAATATCCCATAAATCAAATAACATATTTATAATCAACTTAATTAAATAAATCAATCATGTTTATAATCAAGATAATAAAATCAAAACTCGATAAAGAAGCTAGACTAATCGATTTATACTTTGTTTCTAACTTACCATGTCTAGATCTAGAATAACTAAAAGAACATGCTATTATAAATGTAAAAATAAATATAGATTTATAACCTAGCACCATTTCCAGGAAAACAAAAGTGGAAAAGTTGTTCCTACCAACCAAACTCCCAGAGAAGCCTTGTTACTTTCTCCAGAATCCCTGATCGTGTTCTTCCAACCACAAGAGAAAAACCCTTCAATGCGTCATCTATTCCATTCTCATATTCAATCCTCATCCAATGATAGCCCCCTACTACTCATGGACATACTAATATATAGTATTTTTCCTTGGACGTGGTCATTTATGAGCGTCCTTCTCTTTAGCACTCAACTAGGAGTTGTGACCTAATTTTTGGCGATAATTCCTCTCCATCTTGAGTTGTCACTCAGTGTCTTCATCATCTTATATTTTATTCTTGTAGGACAACAAACACGCTTTAACAACTATATCCACTTCCCCCCCCACCCCAACTTCAGCATATTTTATTAAATAAAAATGATTTATTACAAAATGTTCTATTTTTGACATTCTTCCAAAAATAATAAAATAATAAAAATAATAGTTAAAGTATTTTTCAGCAAAATTAATAATAAACTAATAATTCTTGGTGAATTAGATACACCTCCCCTTAAACGATAACATTGTTCTCAATGTTATAAGTTTTCTTCTTTTCTCTTCCATTTCATCATCTTGGAATAAGACTCGATATGCCTCTCGCAGATAATTTACTTTACAGTTCCCAAGTAGATTCTTTTGTACTAAGGTGCCTCCATTGCACATTGACTTGTCCGATTGTACAGTTCTGGAGTAAAATTTCTCTCTTGTAAAGAATGCACTATGGTCCCACCTGGAACTCTCCTTCGGTTTACACGAAGATCACATTTCAATCAATCACATGATAAGCATCATGAAGATATATTTCTAAAATAGAAACATGAAACAAACTATGCACACTAATATTGGGTGGGAGGGATAACTGGTACACAATAGGCCCTAGTTTATCCAAAATTTCAAATGGCTCGCAATACCTGGGTTCCACCTTTGAATACTTTCCCAATATCAAGGAAATTTTCTTGGGGATTAACTTTATATACACATGCTCAAACTTTTACAATTCACCCACAACATGGAGTGCAACATATTTTTTCATGCTCATGAATCTAAATGTCCAATGTCATATATATTTTGTGAAATTGAAAGGATTGAAAAAAATATTTTTTAAAGGTTTCAAACATTTAGGGTTATTATTTGTCAAATATTAATCTTAATGCAGTTGAGAGATATGACTAATTCCTCGTTGAACATCTCATACTCCTTATAACCAACATAGATCCATATTAAAAGGTGATCTACCAAGGCATTATAGGGATGGAATCTCTTGAGGTGCAAATGCTTCCTTAACATTTGCAACCTAAAAATGGGTTATTGTTTTGATTTATCTAATTTCTCTCTGTGTGAGAGTGTGCGTGTGTGTGTGGTTCTGAATATTTTGAATCTAATTCAAGTTGACAAATATGACTAGGTTACTATTTTTGAGTTAGTGACTAATAATAGATAATTTTCACTAGCTTATAGCTATTCATATTTCACTTAGTAATTAATAGATTGAATTATTAGTCATTGATTTAGTCATTTATAGTCAATGATTTAGTCATTTATTTAGTCATTGATAGTGAATGATTAATTCGTTGATTTAGTCACTGATTGCAGTAATTAATGACCAAATATACCACTAAATAAACTACAAGATGATAACATATTAATGACTAAGATAAATATGGTTAAACGTTAGTCACTCTATAAGATACCGAAAATTAGCTACTAATAGTCATATATATATGAATTTAGTTGTTTTCGTAGTCACAAATGTATGATAGGGTACGGAGGAATAGAACCACCAACCTTCTGCCTATAATTAGGCATGTGCTCTACCATTGAGGTAGAACCCTTTAAGAAGTTGTCATTGCTTGATAATGATGAAATTCAAATTTCTTTTGCATCATTCAAGAATAGAAAGTAATGATTATCAAGTTACTATAGATTTGTAATAGCTTACCCTATACTAGTCCTCGAAGGCCATCAACTCCAGTCTCCATCGAAAAGATTCTCTTCATTCCAAAATATATTTTAATGATCATGAACCCTTTAAGAAGTTGTCATTGCTTGATAATGATGATATTCAAATTTCTTTTGTCCTCTTCAATAACAACCCCCACCTAAAACTAATTGGTTTTTTTGCCAATTGATTACTCAAAAAAAACCTGCAAAAGGTCATTGATATGTTTGAATCCCAGGAAAGAGATTGGAAAAGATGGCCAAAATTGAAAGAGAGTTGGCCAATACTGGCCTGGTAATCTTGGACAAGGTTAAAAGGCTTGTCCCTGACATTTCTTTATTAAAATTGGATTGCATGTTCTTGTGCCCTGGCGAAGGGACTCACGCTGGAACCAATTTAAGGCCTTTAAGAATTACAGGTTTTCTCATGGCTATCATTGGTGGTGTGCAAAGCTGCTAATTAAAAATAGGATCAATAATATTTGGTGTCTTAAATAAATAAAAAAGGTATGGCTATTTTGAATCTCACCCTAGTGGAAATATTTCATTGAGCCAAAAGTTACAATATTTTCTCTGTCCCTAATGTTGTTGGGAATAGGCTTGGGAAATACTAAATAGGTTGCACTATTTGTGAATATCACAACCCACGTGCCTGTTCGGCAGAAAAAATGAGACTATCAAGCATGTTTTTTTGGTACTATGTCTTTTCTCAAGCATATTGGGTATGGGCCTACCTTCTTTGTAGTTAAATCCTTCCTTTTCATATTTCTTGGAAAGCAGTCCTCTTGGAGGATAAGATTCCATGACTGATTGAATTCAAAGCATCTTGGCAGCATCTTCAACATTAATTTTTTTTTTTAAATTTTAAAATTTAAGGAATGAGTGTAAAAATCTGTTAAGGATGAGAGTAATTTCATGTAGTTTAATAATTCAGTGATCTATGCTAATTTGCACCTACAGATATCCATCAAGTTTCAAAAGGTGTAGGAAAATATGGATCATTTTCCCCACTTGATTGATTATTGGGATGGTGGAGGATGGAACTTGGTCAGTCAGCCCCTGGAATCCACCTCTCTTGTGTCTTGAAAATTGAATGTCCCCCCCACAGACCACTAGTAGAATATTTTATCCTACATCACAACATCCTTCTAGTCAAGATGATCATATAATAAGTGTTTAAGATGCTTTCAAAATTCCCAGGCAACTAGAAATCATAAATTTAAAACTATGATTTGTCAAGACACACGTGAAAGTGTAGCAACCTACAAATATTGTATGCCTCACATGCACCTAATTACTAAATTAGGTGTCAATTTCATATTCCTTTTAAAATATGTTACCTTCTTATTGGTTGCTGCATCTTCTGCTTCTCTAACACGTGTTGTTCCCTCATTAGTAACATGCTAAAAGGCATAGAAAATTGTTAGGAACAAAAATTCTGAAAAAAGCTCCCATTTTCTCAAAACATCATTCTGAGTTCTAAAAATGCTCTCATATAGGGAAATTTTCCATCAAGTAGCAAAGCAAAACTAACTTAAAGAAGTACCTGTTTAAACAATTGGGCCATTGGTTCCATACCTTTTGGTATCCTACAAAAAAACCTATACATTCTTGAAAGGCATCCATCTGCAATGAATACTCACTTTCAATTCATAATGTTATTTAGAATAAAACATACTAGGGACTTCATATTTGTACATTGCAAAGCCATGTATCAAATTCATACCTTCCCATCCTTTAGAAAGGAATCACACCCTGAATCTTTCTTCAAAATAAGATGATTTTGATACTGGGAAAGGAGTCCATGATCTACTTTCAACACATACATATCCAAAAAGATAACCAAAAAATGAAGGGAGGAATATTGAACTAAAATAGTGAAAACAATTTTGGTGTTCTGTTACATTAGTGATTGAATTTTAAATTAAAAATGAGAAAACTGTTTGACAACAAATTATGCACTCACAAGAACTCTTAAAAATGGAATCTTACCCCTATTAACGTTTACTCACTATATGCATGTAAATAATGACTAACTCTTTGTTTCTCAATATTTAAGCGTTCTTCATCCTGTAAGAAGATACACATTTTTTATTTAGTTTATAGGTAGTTTCAACAAGTGTTTGTACATATAAATTTGCATGAAAAAAACCACATTTAGAGAAGACCTTGAGCATATAATATGGACATGAATTTTCTAGAATCCATGAAGCAAAATTTCGAGAGTAGTATGCAGGAAGCAACATTGTCTTCCAACATGGCTGATTGAAAGTTTGTCTCATAGTAATCCATGTTATCCATCCCAATCTCCACAAAGATGCTAAAAACATTTTTTAGTAGATCACAATCTATCTGTTCTCCCTCACGTTCCCGATTAATCTAAAATGATCAACATAACCAATATATATCTAAGGTTACAAATCATGTAAAACAAAAAAAATATGAATTGTCAAAAACTAGAACTTACTGTTATTTGTAGCTTGGATGAGATCAACAACATACTAGTGAAATCACTAAATTTCTTACAGTAGTCTTCGGTTCAATAAAAGGTTATGGTTTTGTAAAATTTGATGATCATTAGGCAGAATAAAAAATTGAAGAAGCAAGAAAAGAATGGGGTTCCTACTCATATTATTATAGAATTTTCTCAATTGCTGCAATTCCACATTGCTACCTATTTTCACAATGAGCTTCTTGGTCAGCCAAGGGTAAAGAATCCATGTTCATGATTGTTGTTGACGTAGTTGGTTTGTATCTTTGTTTTATGAACCAAATTATTGGTTTATGATTGTGGCCATCAGGAAACCCAGCAATCAGGACGACCCATTAATTCCATATGTAGTAGATTGAAGGGAAAGGAAGGTCGCATTAGAGAGAATTTAATGGGGAAGTGTGTATATTTTTTGGCCTGAAATTTCAGGTACTTAAATTTTATGTATTTTTCTGTTTTGCGAGTGTTTCCCAAGTCTTGGTGATGATTTTTCTGAGTTTATGAGTCACTCTCAAATGATGGTATTTCTAAGTCATTCCCATGTCCAAGTTTAATAACATTCGTAAAACCTGTCATTAGAATACATTTGCTGCGATTTCTTTCTTTTGGATTTCGTTATAGGCATTTTGACCAAGTATTTCATTTTTCTATAGGAGACATTTTAAGTTGTGGTTGACAGTTTTTTGAGATTTTTGGAACTCTGCAGTGTCTATAGGATTCATAACTTAGCCATAAAGGTTCTAGGGTTATCATATTGTTTATTAACATGTTTTTTCTTCTCAGTAAATCATTGGTTGAACTGTCTTAGAAACTCCTAAGAATTGAGATTATTGTCACAAACATTTGCAGGTTAGAGGTTTTTTTTTTCCTTACTGTTTCTATATATAAAGAAGTGGATATGCTTTTGTACCTAATCCTACCATGGATTCAAAGGCACTCCTGCATCATCACCACATACTACCTTTACAAGGATAGGCTTCAAATTCTTTCCTTACAGTTTCTCTAAAATTATGACTCTCTTTTATATGAATGAAAACAATGTTTCTCAAACTTTTAAATGTGTGTTTATTGGGGGCGTTTTCATACATCTACTGGGATTTCTTGGAATTCATCAAACTCGAGGGACATGGTCTCACACACAAAGAATACTTTCTATCTAAAGATATGTTTCTATTACAGGTATTCATGTATGAGTATTGGCTATGAATTGATGAGATTGAAATTCATCTCCATGGGGTTTAAAAAAAAAATCCTTGTTTAAAGTCAGGAAGATTGTTTTTTTTGTCTTCCAGAACATTATCTCAATGGATGCTAAATAATGCATTCAATCTCTTTTTTGAACTCTATTTTCATCTTTTTTGTTGGACAGCTCTGTAGTGGAATATATGAGCAAGCAGCTAGATTATTTGTTCAACTTGGGTTTGCTTCAATTGATGCATATTTCAATGAAGATGCTCCTTTGCTGCCATCTGGTTTTTGAGTAATTCCTTTTGAATCTCGATAATTTGAGTATATTTTATAACCAGTGTGTGCAAGAAATTTGACCTTCATATATTCTAGAATGACATATGAAATGATGTAGATGTTTAGCAATGTATAACATTTATTGATAATTGACAAGTGTTGTATGGTAACTAGGAGCTGACTGAATATTTGGCTAAATGAAATATGTATGATGCAGGACACTTCTCCTCCAAGCCAAACATTGGATCTAGCTTCTGATCTTGAGGTTGGATCAGCTAGAGCTTGAGCAAGTAGGGATTGTGTAGATATCCATTTCCAATTCACTTATCAAAACCATGTACGAGACAATGTAGTAGCCATGGACCACCAGTATGTACATCATGTCATAACATCTATGCAGAGGGTTTCCATTGTGCTAGCCCCTTTTCTATAGATTCCTCATCTAGGACCAAGGCCACCTCCTGGTACCCCAGAAGAGCTCACACTTACTCATTGGATTTTCTATAGCTACAGGTAAATAAGGGAACATGTTTAGTGCAAACAGTAACTTTTGTTATGGGATATTCCATGTTTTTGATTTCAACTATTGCGAATATTCTTAATTTGTTGTCTATTGATTAGAAATTGCTGGGTAGGATGCATCTAGGACTATAAATTTTTGGAAGTAATTTAGAAACCAATGAATCTGTGTTGAAATTCCTATGGCACCATTCACATGGAATCATGTGTTGTTCCTGGAAGGTATGCATGACATAAAGAGTGAATACAATACTAAAAAATCACATTGTCTCTCTCCATTTTGCTGATTGATATAACTAACTCTGAAGGGATTGGATTCTTCCATCTAAAGGTCATGAGTTCAATACCCATTGAACCTTCACATGCACAAATATTGTAGTCCCCGACTCCCAAATCCAATTGCGAAATGTTCATGGTGAACTCACTAACCATGTTTCTATTTCTAATACTATACTAATATTGTACTATACTTTTGACCTGAAGACATTGCCAGTTTTCACATTTGCAAATCAGGCAGGTCTTGATATGTTGGAGACAACATTGGTTACCCTGTAAGATATATCATTGGAAAAAATACTTGATCATAATGGCCACAAGAGGTTGTGTTCATATTTTATACAAATTATAAAGCAGGTAATGCCTACCTTTGAGATTGCATTACTGCATTACATTGAGTTGCATTGCAAATATCCATGGTATTAACTAATTTGTTATTTTTCTTTTTGATAGGGTTATGCTTATATACTTGCTGGAATATGCATTTCTAGTATGGGAAGGCATGTTTCATATGATTGAGCTATAGCATTGAAGGTATTTAATGATGAAAATAGTACTCACTATATAGCTTTCATGTTCATGAATTTATCTTTTGTGTGACCCATTTTTTATGTAAATTGAATGGAAAACACATGTTGGGATTTCATCATCTGGACAAATGGGTTTACTACCTTTTGATGATTTTGTAACTTTAAGTTTTCTGCCAAATGGATCTAACAACCCTACTAAAATATTTTATAGTCTCTAATGAATCATGTACGTAGCAGCCTTTGGATGCATTTTCTTTAATTCAAGGACATATGCTTAGTTGTTAAGACCTATCAGTAAAGTTTCTTTGTTGGGATTTTTGATCTTTTGAATTTGCAATGACCTCAACTTTATTTACCACCAATGTACTCAAATGTAGCATGTACAGTTCTATCTCAGAAATATATCTAGTGGTAGCTGAGGTCACATCCTTCTGATAAGCCTTTGGGATGTATCTTTATTTTTAATTATCAAAATGGGATGGTAAAGAAGAAAATATGCTCCTATTTTGTTCCTTGCTAATAGTTTTCAAGAATCTATATTTCGCCTTGATCATACAGAAGTCTAGGATCCTTTTGCATATGGATATGGATCCATAACAAACGGACCATCCCAGGAGTCTTTGACAGGCTACCCATTATCATTAGTTTTTCATCCCAAGAGCCTGTTAAAAAATTTGTATACATGAGACTCTGAATTATGTACTAGATATAGTGGGTCCTTGGCAAGAAAATATTTGTGTACTTGATGGAACCTAAGGATTTTAATTAAACCAAAACCTCTAAAAATAAAATAAACAAACTTGAGAAAGGCTAAACCCCATTTTTCTTCTGTTTCTAAAATTCAGTAGCAATTTTTATCAAAGCTTACGATTTGGAGAGAAAAAGATGTGTTAATGTAGTTGGAAGAATCTGTGATAATTAATTTATCCCATATGAATTGCTTTTGGAAATTTCCTCAGTTGGTCATAGGTTCAAATCCAGTCAACTTCCTCAGGGTCACCAGCCACTGTTCTGGCTGGATGTGGGGAAGCCCTCCATCCAGATATTTCAAGGAAGAGTGGGGGATCCAAAGAAGTTTTCCTTAAGAAAAAAACACCCATACAATAAACTAAATACTGAATATGTGGCTTGAATAAAATTTATTGAAATATGGCATTTAAAGCAACTTCCAAAATTTGATTTCATTCATGCTAATGTATTTCACACGAGTGAAACCTTGAAAACAGTTTCTTTTTCCATGATTTGTTCTTTCCGATTCTCTCACATATTTTCCATCATTAAACCATTTACGAGCTTGCCACTGATTGACCTTATAAGTTTAGAGCCAGGAATTCTTGTTGCTCTGGTGTTGGTGTGGCACTAGACCTTCAACAATTTTCAACTATAGAACTGAGCATATCTTTTACCGAGTTTTGGGGAAGGGGGAAGAAGAAATGGGTTTCAGGGATGACTAAATAGTAGAGAGGTCACCCAAATTTCAGTGCATAACAGCATGAGGAGGCCCCCATCAACACTAAATATTTTATAGCCAAGTAATTACTATTGACACCCTAAAGACAAGATACAACCTATCAAGGACTATAGTCCTACCCCCGTACCTCCCAACCACCCTTGAGATAAATATAAGAACAATATTAATCTATCGATTACTGTCTGTCACTTCAACTTCATCCAAAGTTCATGGATTGTTACCAACCAACCTCAAAACTTAGGTTCAAAGCAAAGCTCAACATACCTTGGACGCACTTGACTTTGACCTGATTTAAATATAAGAATTTTTATTGACAATTAAAGACTTCATGTTCTTTAACCTTAGATCTACGAGCATAGTTCAAAGTTACCCTTGAACCTCCTATCTTTTCCCACAGTCACCTTTAGACCTCTTTCTTGCCTCAGAGATTCACATCAAAGTGCATTCTTAAAATGACCTCATTCATGCCTTATTTATATTCTAATTCTCCAAAGGTTAGGGAAAATTGACCTGTTTAATCTTCAATTAATTAGCTAGGCTGATTAAGTATACTCAACACAATTTTGACTTAAAAATGAAATATTTAGGGCTTTTGTCTGCTTTGAGATTTATAGGGGTTTCTTAACAAGTTTATATTTCCATACTTGAAGGGATTAAGACCCTTTCCTTCCATGCTTAACATGTAGAATTACTAGGTCTACTTACCCTTCTATACTCCACAAACTTGAGGTGTAAACCATTAGAAATTCCTAACGTTTTTTAGGGCTTCCATCAAATTACATTTTAACACCAACTGATCATATGACTACCTCTTCGAACTAGGATTCTCATCTAATCCTTTGGGTCTACTCTGATTTAGGGCATCTCCAATTTTAGATCAGTACTTGGCCATCTCACACGGACTGTTTTTTCAACTCAGCTTTCTTTTAGGGATTCTCCAGGCTTCAGATCATTACCATATTTTTTAAACTTTGGATTAAGATTCTCATTGATCCTCGACAGGTTTGATTTGATTAGCATAATTGATCATGTCATTTTAAGGCTCATATTAGGCTTCATCAATCCCAGCTATATTCATTCTGATATATTTATCCAAACAACTGTAGCTTCACTTCTAAATGTGGTAGGTCTTGTTGATTGAGGTCTTTCTATTTGTCTTTATTTAGACTCCTGTAGGATGCCACTTCTACTAATATTTTGTCTTAGATGGACTTGGATGATCTAAATTTTTGTTCCATAAGTTCTTCTTACTGTAGCTTGTTATCTTTCATATACTTCTTTAAACTGGCCCAGTTCAAATCTAAGGATTCTGGCTAGGCGACATCAATAAAAACATAAGTGTCTAATAGATGGTTCAATTGATTGAGATAACCCTTGGGTATTTTCTTCAGTGATACCTGCTATACATTTTCTATAATTTTTTTCATAGTAAATCTCTATTGATTCCTAAACAATTTGCTTATAATCTTTCATCCTTGAGAGACTATCAAATTTGTTACTTAGTTTGCACTTGTATGGGTGCAAACTATGTTGTTAACTACATAATGTATCTATAACTTGATAGGCATGTATTGATAAAATATACAAGTGGACGGAATATAATTGTCTCTAGTGCATCTTCGCGTGTAAATGAAGTCACAGGGCCTAATGATGTCACAAATATGTCTACCTTGTTTGTTCTATCAATGGAGCATGCCCAGGCAACTATTTCAAAGAACTGCAAGTATGAATGGGTTTCAAGTTTCAGTGGAAATAATAGAAAATGGATTTTGTATGTAAATAAAGGTTAATAGTGGTTTTATTTGAAAAGATTCCACATGTTTTCAAATAAAATAGTTTTAATTTCCATTTTCTTCTTTTTCTTCTATAATTGTGAATAAGATCATGTTTATTGCAGCACTATAATTCCTCATGGATTAACTCATAAAAAAATTCACAACTCAGTGATTCAAGTAGAGGACCATTCACCTAATGGGATATTTGGTTTGCACAAAGCCCTGTTTAATGTGTCATAAGTTTGGGATCCTATTTCAAGTGGGGATGGTGATATGGTTCTAAAAACAAATCAATCAGTTTTGAAAACAAAGCTAGTTAAAAATGGCCAACATAATGATTAAAAAAGGTCCATCTAGAGTGAGGAAGAGGAGTCAAGCCATTATAGGAATTTTGAGGTCTAAAATGGGCCTCCTAAGGAAAATAATAAAATAATAGTTAAAATAATAAAATAATATTTATTAATTTTGGAGGAAAAANATACCTCCATGTGTTTCAACTCAAATTTTGATTGAGACAGCTCATTGGATGGGGAATTGGATTCCGCATCCAATGAGTACCCAGGCTACATACTTTTGACAAACCCCGCTACCCCAAAAAAAAGAAATACCTGAAAAAATGTGATGATGATGTCATCATCAAGTTTTTTCAGGTATTTCTTGTTTTTTGGGTAGAATGGTTTGTCAAAAGTATGCAGTGTGAGTACTCGTTGGATGCAGAATCAAATTCATCATCCAACGAGGTCTCTTGACCGAAATTTGAGTAAAAACACAGGGAGATATGTCGAAAATACAAACACAAAATATTTTTTGTATGACAAATATGTCAATTCAACCATTATGCTTGACTCATTTTATTGGAATTCTATTGGTTCTTAAATACCGACTCATAAGAAATTATTGTTGGCACGTTTTCTTATAAGGCCCATTTTAGACCCTAAATTTCCTCTAGTGATCTTCTAGTCAGAAAACAATTGCTTTAGTACCTAATGACAACAAAAGGATGGGATTAAATGCAAGAACATCTACTTGTGGGCTTCAGCTACACAATTTTTCTGTGCACACAGACACCATGTGAAAGAAGAACATAAATGTTACTATTTCAGATTATGACACACTCATGGAAGAACTGAAGTCTAGAATGAAAAATATGGCTATACCACAAGCTACTTCATACTTTGTTAACAAATCTAACATATCTAATGATGTCAAACTTGGGGGGCTTAATAACAATGCATACCAGTTAGTACCTAATGATTTACATAAGTGATAGGATATAAATCAAGTACAGATCAGTGTATGACTCAAAAGTCATATACAGTGACTTGTAATGCTAATATTGATAGAGTAAACGATACTAGTATTACACCTCCTCGACTATCTTTCAATGGTGACAAAGGTGCATCAGTAACTGTTGTTCATACTGATGCTTTGTAGGTGTACAATGACAATTCATTACTGTCTGATGATATCACTGGACTAGTTGATATTAGAAGTGATGATATTTGTAATAGTAACAGACAGATAAGGTTACCGGTGTGAAAAAGGAATGATAGAACCATTACCAGTTTTATGGAGCAAGTGCTTCTAGTTTCAGGTTCTAGAATAAATGTAGATGGATTTGGATCTAGAGAAAATAAGAGGCTTAACAGAGATCCAAACATACTCCAAGGGGATTTCATCACAGATGATGCTTCGATGGATAGAACAATGTTAGCAATGGGTGCTGAGGAGCTGAGTGCAGTTCATAGGAATGGTGCTTTAGAGATGAAACTTGATTGTAAAATTGGTAGGTGTGTTTTAAAGAAGTTGCTATTTTGAAGAATGGAAAGCTTAAGTATGAGATTTTATTTTATCTTCCACCTTACCCTCAATCCCACACATATGTACTAGACCTATTTTAATTATTTATCTATTCAAGGTTTCGTATTTTTTTGATAATTATTATTTGAATAGATTTTATTACATTGGAAAACTTACATACATTTTATAATAAGGTAGAAGATGATTTTTCTCACTATTAGCATTTTCTTTTGCATGATAGCTGAGGGTTGGGTTAAAATACTAATTAGTAATACACATCTCAAACAAAAAATACTAATCTGAAATATACACTGCAATATCCAATTAAACAATTTACAATAATTATTGCTTTATAATGGGCACACCAGCCCATGTCCAATGGTTTTCTAGGGATGCCATCCATGAATGTTGGGAAGAATCCTTTGTGTTAACTAGTGAGGTTTTACTTGGAAAAAACATATATAAAGGAATGAGACTAAGAATACAATGGGAGAAAACTCAACTACTATAAAATGGTTCCAATTGATTATTGGTCATTAACATTCACCAAATCTTAGTAAATTTGATCTTAATTTCACAGAAATTAGTTAGGTCAAACTCAACAATAAACTAGAATAAAATCAAATAGATAAACGCACACACAAAACTAAATTTTTGCTACCATGGAGGGAACATAGGCTAGTTTGAATGTGATTTTAAATGAAACATAACTGAGGATAAAACTTGTATTTGCTTCACTAACCTTAAACCCTAATCAAATTCATTGGTTGAGAAGCATTTCACTCACATTCAAGTTATTAGAAACAATTTAATAATCTGGCCGAGCATCATGTGATAGTTTATCTCTTCAAATAATAGAAACAAGTTACAAGGATTTCAAAATAGAAAAGGAAACTTTTGGGTTCTATAAAGGGAACCTTTACAATTGTAACAAATTGTAGAGGTATATGGTAAAGGAAAGTTCTTTCAAGTTATGCAAAGATTTTTTGTTAGCATTTCAGTGTGATGCAAACCTCCTAATTTAATAGTGATCGTGAGCAATGCATGAAAAGAAGGTGAGCTTATTTATTATGGATAACAAGAGACTTTCTTAGGGTGTTGATTATTTCATCTTTATTTGATCCATGGAAAACAGTTGCAATATTCAGAACTTGGTCCTCTAGATCTAAGTTTTTACTTTGTGGTGTGTGATTGATGCATTGTTTCTTTGTATTTCTTGTAGTACACAGAAAAATATGATGTTAGCAATAGTGTTATAGTTTGTAATCCAAATACATATCTTATTTCATTGTCTGGTATACACCTCAAGAAATATGGAACTTTCACCAAAAACATATTAGGTAATCAAAACTCAAACCTCTGTTGTCTTCTTCTTATAAAAAACTATGTATCCATGCTTTTCTAATTCAGGTGCAAAGAACTCTACAAAATGATCACTCTGAACCTACATCATTACAGAAATCTAGAAATCCACTAAAATCTAAATCAATTTTATCTTAAAAAAGAAATAAAATTCTAGATATGGTAGAGTTGTAGCGACTATACACTCAAATTCCAATATAGATGAAAGAAAAGCAAAGTGAACATATATATTATGCATTATCTTTAGTAGCATCAGATAGAAAGAGAAAAAATTGTACTACAAACAAGCACCAAAATAATTTTTGATTTAGTCCATCTTCTGCAGCTAATAAATTAGTCCCTGCAACAGGACTCAAAACATTTAAGGTAGTCTTGAGATGCTCTTTCAGATGAGAAGAAAATACCTTTGCAAGGGCAAATGAGTGTTGCTGCATGAATGCTTTCAAAACTACAACCCTGTGCATAGGTACATACATCCCTTATGATTATAGTGGAATACCTAAAAGATTCAATAACATAATAAGGGATTCAATTCCCTTTTTATCAACAAATATTCTACAAGTTTCAGGATTTCCATTGCTCGATGCACAAACACCATGGCATATGAAATGCAAAATTGTAGAAAGCGTTCATTAGTCATATTTCCAACAGACAATCCACTAGTTCCAACACCTTCATTATGCTTCTCTTTAGAATCAATATCCATAGGAAGAGGACTATCCAATTTTTCTTTGGCTTCTAACCCCATGTCTCCTACTGAAGCAAATTTCTCAAGAATTTCAATGATAACATCTAAACCAGGGCCGCTCAGAGAAGGGACATGGCACATCATCTATTCCATTGAATTACCCAAATGAGAAACCCCTTCATTAAATGGTAGAAAATACTTTCTTCATGTGAAGACATGTATAAGAAACTGCAAAGCATTTCTTTCAGTCACTACCTGCAATCCTGTATTGTTGAGGCATAGTGCATCAAGACCACTAGGTATGCAACAAAGTGATTTTGAGGAAGGGAGAAGTAAATATTCTGATATAGCATCCAAGAAGGAATTTGTAAGACCTTATCCATGCAGCATTTACAAACAATTTGGATCTTTATGAATGATTTCACTCATAAGTGTCACAGCTAAAGAGAAGATGTCACCACAAAACTTATGGGAATGACAGAATATTAATGATAGGCTTGATGGCAAGGTACTCTCCTCTCAGATTGCAGGTCTTGATGTGGAATACATTGTTGATCCTAGTTCCTTGTGTAAGGCCTTTATAAGACACCTCTAAAAATATGTAATTTGGCCTTTATCATCATCATATGTTGAAGGTGCAATACTGCTTTCTGCTGAAAAATCCACAACACTTGTAACCTCAAATTGTAGTCTCTTAATAGTATTGTCTAGACCTCCAAGATATTTGAATAGAATGAGTGCGGGATTGCTTTAATCCATAAAATTTTGGAGAATATTTACAACAAAGATGACAAGGTGTGCATTACAAGAATTGGTGTCTTTTAACAAAGGCAGAAGGGTAGGAATTATCCAGTTTCTCTCATAGGATTTGGCGAAGTCGAGGATGATGTCACATTGGAGAGAAAAAAATATAAATCCCCTTCTAATAATGCAATAGGATATGCTTCCATAGTAGTCAATGACATGAAAAATGTTTGCAGCAAGATCAATAAAAACACATGATTTGTTGCATTGCTAAAAATATTTGGAATATTTAACACCTGACTCCTCTCATGAGATGCATAAATTATAGAAAAGTGGTATCCTAAAGCCCAAAAAGTGGCTGATCTAATGTTATCTGGTATAAATTTATCATATTACAACACCTTCATCAAATCGTTCATAAACTTAGGATCATTTAAAAAAAATGCCCCCAGTTCTTCATGGTTGTCACTTGATTGCAACAGTACCGTAAAGGTCAAAATTCATATGCATTTGAACTTCCTGCGAGTGTTGAGAGAAGGAAGTGCACATGTATACCTAATTCGAGTCCATAAGGAAAAGTTGATCTCCCTAGGTATTGGATATTTATCAATTAACTCCTTTACAAGGACCATATCTTTTGGCTGTAAATTCGAATCAGTAATGTATACTACTTGTAAACCTGACAGACTTGCAACATTTAAATTTTCTACATTTTTTGGACCACGTCCAGAATAAAATTCAAAATGTAATTTTGACCCTAATTGGCTTGCTGCTTCATCACAACCATTTTCTACAAAACACAAGAATAGGCCCAATCCTTCTTCTTTACTTCCCCATCCTTGTGATAGAGAAAACAAATGACAATTCAACACTGCACTTCCTAGAAGTTTTCCACTCAGGTGTAACTTGGCAAGGTTAATCTTCACAAGAGATGCAAGAGATTGAAGAGATGCTGAAAGTATGTCAGTATCATTTGATGAAAGAAGGTGTGTGAAATGCTACATAAAAAATAAAACTTTAAAAGTGATTAAAGTGGCAAAAACAACAGCAAAACCAATGAAGAAGGATAAAAGGCAGTAAGTAAGAGCCAAAAGATTCAAAAAGAGATACTTATAATACATAGTTCATACCTCTAATCCACTAAAAGAGCCCTTATTTTGACAATTTTCAAATATTATAGCGAGTACCCTCAAGAAAGATTTGCAAAACTGTGCATTTTGGAAACAAATTCTCCTCATCCAACAAACTGTCCATTAACTGTAGGTCTTTTCTTGAACTAACACACTTACTAAAAAACCAAGTTGAAATGTACAAACATCTCTATCCAATGATGAAAGTTTCCCTATTTAAACACCAACCCAAAGTTACAAACAAATACACCAAATAAAAATAAAAATTAAGATAAATACATAGAATCTCACAAGTCAATTATATCTTAAAAAAGAAAGAAAATTCTAGATATGTTAGAGTTGCAGAACCTATACACTCAAATTCCAATATAGATGAAAGAAAACCAAAGTGAACAAATATATTATGCATTCTCTTTAGTAGCATCATCAAGAAATACAAAAAATTGTACCATAAACAGGCAACAAAAGTCTTTTCGATTCATTCCATCTTCTACAGCTAATAAATTAGTCCCTGCAACAGGATTCAAAACATTTAATGTATTCTTGAGATGCTCTTTTAGCAGGGCACAAAATACCTTTGCAAGGGAAACTAAGTGTTGCTGCGTGAATGCTTTTCAAACTGCAACCATGTGTATAGCTATAGACATCCCTTCTAACGATAGTGGAATACTTGAAAGAGTCAAGAATCTCATAATGGTTTCAATTCCCTTTTTCTCAATAAATATTCTACAAGTTTCAGTATTTTCCATTGCTCGATGCACAAACACCATGGCATGTGAAATCCATAATTGTAAACACCATGGCATGTTAAATGCATAATTGTAGAAAACGTTCATTAGTCATATTTTGAACAGACAATCCACTAGTTCCAACACCTTCATTATTCTTCTCTTCAGAATCAATATCCATAGGAAGAGGACTATCTAATTTGAATTTGGCTTCTAACACGATGTCGCCCACTGAAACAACTTTCTCAAGAATTTCAATGATAACATCTACACCAGGTCCCCTCAGAGAAGGGACATCACGCATTGACTCTTTGCTAGTATAAAATGCGAAATTAATGACTAAAAAAATCACTAAAATCAGGCAATAAACGACTATTTTTTAGTCGGTGACTAATAGTAGCAAATTACCACTATCTTATAGCTAGTCGTATTTCACTAGTCATTAATAGCTTGACTTAGTAGTCATAGATTTAGTCATTGATAGACAATGATTTAGTCATTGATAGACAATGATTTAGTCATTGATAGTAAATGATTTAGTCATTGTTTTAGTCATTGATAGTTAATGATTTAGTCACAGATTTAGTCATTGATTTAGTCACTGAGTTAGTCATTGATTTAGTCACTTATTTAGCCACTGATTGCAACCATTAATGACCAAATTCATGACTAAATAAACTACTAGATGTTAACATATTAATGACTAAGCTAAATATGACTAAGATACAATAAATTAGCTACTAATAGTCTTATATATGTGAATTTAATCGTTTTTGTAGTCACAAATTTATGACAGGGCATGGAGGAATCGAACCACCAACCTCCTGCCTATAATTAGGCAGGTGCTCTACCATTCAGCTAGCACCCTTTAAGAATTTGTTATTGCTTGACAATGATGATACTCAAACAAATTTATGATATATATCAACTTACAAACTACATAATTATTACTAGTACAACTTGGATGCTCGCACGCAGTTGTTTCCACTTTTTGGTGCCACTTAATTAATTAGAAATGCACTTCCGAGGTGCAAATCAAGAACACATGCATTATTTATGGTACGTTCGGAATAACCCAAGCCCAAACACAAGGCTAAGGTTAGTGAAAATGTATCACATATGAAATATATCACATATGCATTTTGTAAATGTTAAATATCGCATATGCAATATTTAACATTTACAAAATGCATATGTGATATATCACGAGTGTGATATATTGCATATGAATTTTGTAAATGTTAAATATCGTGATATATTGCTATATAGGATAGAAAATTATTGTTGTAAGGATTGTCAAATGATCACAAAGGATGTGGAAGACACAGTTCAAGTTTTAACACTAGTAAACTACATTGATAAAGTTAATGGAGTCCACACATGAAATAACAAACAAACTCGAAATCACTAGGTTTCTTCTTGTTTGGAAAGGTTCCTAATATTTGAAATATCAATGATCCGTGGCTTGACTATGGAAGCCTCTATTCACCATGTGTAGGCTTTAATCATTGTCTAGCTAACTTCAAGATTGACTTGGGATAGGTGACTAAAAATAGACCATTCCTATTTGAGAATTTTTTTTCTTGATCATATAGGTATCAAAATCAATATATTTAAATGGTGGCAAGAAGCATACATAATGAGGGGGGTCTTAAGTATTATTTTCAACAAAGACTAAAAAATCTCAAAATAGGCTGAAAATATATAACCAGGAAATATTTGGGAACATATTTGTATCTAAAAGAGAGCTAGAAGATAAAATGGAATGGATTTAACAAAATATGATCACGGAGGGAAGTTCGGGACAAATTAAGAAGGAATAAATGGATCTAAGGACCCAATTAGGAACTAGATAATGGAAAGAAGACACCTCACGGAGGTAGAAATATAGAGTCAATTTGCTAGAAAAGGGGCCAAAAACTATAGATTCTTTCACAACTCTATTATACAATATAATAAACACGATAAAATAGCCTCCTTCCAAGGAATTCAAGAAAACAACCTCACTAAATGGAAATACATTGAACATGAGCTAAGTAATTTCTAATCCACCTTGATCACCGATCTAGAAGGAGAGAACATGCAACACATTATTTAGATTACTTAGCACATAACCAATTTGGTTAGTGAGGATCACAATGACTAAATAATAAGGAAAATAACAATGGATGAGGTGGAGCAAGAGGTCATGGAAATGCCTAAAGGAAAATATCCATGACTTGTTCACCACATATTTTTTTCATCACTGTTAGAAGATACTCAAGAATGAAGTTTAGGAAGTGGTATAAGAACTTAAGAGATTAGTAGGGGTCCTATCCACCTTCAATTCAACATTTCTTATATTTATTTCCCAAAGAGGATCATTCCAACACTCTTGCTAATTTATGACCAATATTGCTTTGCAATTTCATTTACAATATGATCAGAAAGTAATTTCCAATAGACTTAACCCTCCCATGACTCAGCTAAATTCAATTGAACAAATGGGTTATGTAGAAGGCCAGAATATATTGAATGGAATCATAATGAAACATGAATTCATCTACTCCATCGAGACAACAAAAAAACCAAGTATTCTTCTTAAACTCAACATGTTAAAGGATTTTGATAGATTATGCTAGCAATATATTAGACAAATTCTTATTTCCTTAAGATTCTCCATGAATTAGATAAACTATATTTTGTCCCTGACCTCATGAAACTTTTTTTCAATCTTGGTGAATGGAACTCCCTCTTGTACCTTTATCCTTATAGAGGGAATAATCAACAAGACCTTCTCTCATCCTTCATTTTCAGCCTAATGGATGAGGGACTAAAAAAAAGAATTTGGTATCAATTAATGAAAAGAAACTCTAAGTCCTCAAGATCCATGAAGAACCAAATCCCACCTCTCACCTATAATATGTAGATGAAACAATGCTCATTGTAATTCCTTATATTTGTGAAATTGAAGATATCAAGATAATTCTCAGCTTCCTATGGAACTACTATTAACCATGAAAAACTTAATATTTTTTCTTCAACACTTCCCCTACCTTCAAAGTCATTATTTCACATTTACAATATCGCATATGCGATATATATCACAATTGTGATATATCGCATATGTGATACTGAAAGGTAAAAAAAAATTATAAAACAAATGCCACATTCTCCTCAAATATCATTTGCACAGGATCGGGAATGCAAAAAACCGCAAGGGAGAAATAGTGCATAAGCAATTTGCGTTTTAGCTTTTTGAGGTCAAGTTCGAGGTCGATTTAGAGGTGGATTGGCTCTAATGGCAGGTAAATGCTCTTATCCTTTTCACTTAGTATTCAATTCTTTAATTTTTTCCATAATTTCATTGTTTTTATAATTATTTCAAACAAATTTAAAAAAAAAATGAATGTTCAATCAAAGAATGATTAAGAGTAAAATAACTTGTATTTTTTTGTTTAAATCTTAACAGACAACACAAATGAACAACACAATGTCGAAAACCTACCCTCTGATAACCCACAACAACCTAATCTACAACCTAACCTAAATCCAAACCCAGAGGGGGAACAAGATCAAAACTCACAGATTATTCCACATTTTGGGATCATTGAGGCACCTTAGCTCATCTATTAGAAGGGGGGATTGTTTGAGAGAGTCTTTAGTCGATGCATTGGACATAATAACAAACACAATTACCAAATCCCAAGGAGCTTTGTACAACATTACCTCATATAGAGAATCCAAGAGGAAATACTACTCCGATGGATTGAGTTATAAAGACATCGAAGCACTTAAAATTAAAAAAGACCAGTTATTTTCATTATTCCGGGACCCTAGCACCAAATTGTTTCCACTCACTAGTATACCATACATTTCCATAGATTGGTGCATTGAACCAAATATAAAGGCCAATTGGATGGATCGTTGGTATATGGTCTTCGATGAAGACCCCCATGGGAATAGGGACATCCCATTTTATTTCCTTAGGACGTTGTATGCATAATTCATCCTACAGAAACATGTTAACTACTTTGATCTCTTAGGCAACCAGGGTGTTGGTCATGGGATGCCCGAAGATAGAAAAGGTTCAAGGATGGATCCTAACCATGTGCCATGCCCTCCACGAACACCAAAACCCCCTCAGCTATATCCTCTTGCAGGTCTTGTGATTGAGAATACACACGAGGCATTATTTTACATGGCAGATACATTGCTTCAGCATGGGACTGATGTCCAAGACAATGTAGACCAAGGGGATGGCACTTCTAAGGCGGGCCCATCTAAAGATCACACAGGAGATGCAAACCCTTTAGAGCATCATGTTACTCCACACCCTTGCACATCGTGTGGAGGCGTATGCTATGGACCTGCTTTAGACTTCTGAGACGATGGATTACTTTGCTTTGTAAGTAAAACTCATTATTTTCATATTATATTTTGTTTCATGTCAAAATTTTCAATTGTTTTACAATTTATTTCTATTTAATTATCTAATAAATTATGTGAACAAATATACAGCTGGTGTCCCATGGCACACCACAGTTGCATAGTCCACCGATCAACATTGAGAACATTGATGCGGCTGTCAATATTGCATATGGCTTTGGTGCTTCACCAATAGGGGTAAGAACTATACTTGTTAATTTGTCAACTTTGTTTACATATTTATAGTATAAATTGTAACATTCAATATGTATCCTAATTTTGATACAACATGTTTTATGCAGGTGGACCGGGATGAGTATATTGTATTGCATCCTATTCCCTCTCATGCAGAGGTAGATTCCCAGACACATGTATTATTTTAAATATTCTTTTAATTATGTTTTTCTTTATTTGGAAAAATCATTTTACTTGTATCGCTTTGACATATGTTACTTTATGCAGAAACCTATTGTGACAATGGTGCTTGAAGAGCACCAAAGCGAGGTTGTTGTCAACCCACCTCTTCCCCCCAGCCAGGTATGTATGTTTCACTTTCTTTGGTAACATCTTTTTCCATATAGGTAGTATATATGTCTCCGATTCACTTTTTTATATGAAATTGACATATATGTTACTTTATATGCAGGCCCCTAGTGAGGCACTAGCATGTGAAGAGCACCAAACCGGTGGCCCACCTTTGATGAACCGGCACGTATGTTTATGTGGATCACTTTGTTTGTACGTTTGTGTATATCTTTCTCTGATTTGGTGCTTGAACAGACCCAAATTGGTGACCCTCTTCCCTCCCAAGGTACATGTATATTTTTTGACATTGGAATATATATATATGCAGCCTGATAGTGAGCAAGTGGTGCAAGAAGAGCACCCAATCAGGGTCACTGTTAGTGAGGCCCCAGGACCCGTGATTACTTACTCACGTACAGTAAGTAGAAACACTATTTTTGTTTTGGAATTTGAACAAATGTACATAGAATTTTTAAAGGTTGGTAAACTAACTTACAAAATTTGGTTTTTCTACAGTCTCCACTGATGCGACCTATCCCTCTTGTTCAGCGATGGGGATCACCAGCGAGCAGTTAGAAAAAAAGCTACACTTCTCCGAAGACTGTGGCAGTGGAAGAAAAAAAGGGGATAACTAGAATAAATGTATAGGGGGGATACATAGATGTAACGTTTCTGGTCATATGTACACATAGATGTACTTTTTGATCCACTATTTTGTATTATGGCCATGTGGCATGGAAATTTTTGTAACCTTATTTCTATACATATATAATATAAATCAAGGTTCAAATTTATACATATATGGTTGACTTGATCTTGGAACATGATATGTGTGGTTCACCTATGTGATATAATGATATGTGTGGTTTGTGCATGTCTGCTAACTTAAATGAATTTCCAATATTTAAAGGAAGAATTTACAACTCATCAACTTTTTAACATTATGGCTATCCTCAACTTTTTAACATAATAACCATACCATACACTAAGTAAACTACATACACTAACAATCATAAAAATATGCCATGCATGGATGTGTAATATATACCATATCATACCCTACAATACCCTATGATACTAACATCATACAATTCTAACATACAATAACATACCCTACAATACCCTATGATACTAACATCATACAATTCTAACATACAATAACATACCCTACAATACCCTATGACACTAACATCATAACACTAAGTCATGCATTCACATGTTTAATATACCATACATACCCTACAATACCCTATGATAATAACATCATACAATACTAACACACAATAACATACCCTACACTACCCTATGACACTAACATCATACCATACTAACATACAATAACATGTACCATAACATAACATACTAACAATATGTACCATTTAACACTAAGTCATGCATGCATGTTTAAAATATACAATATCATACCCTACAATACAATATGATACTAGTTCATCATACCATACTAACATACATCATACCCTACAAACCAATAAATTGGTTGAAGTAAACCCTAGTTCCATCTCATTATTTGTCAACCTTAGTGATAGCATGCAAAGTGGTGTTCATGAAAGCCTAGTTGGTTTCCAATTTGTACATGGCCATGTGTTTCTATTTCCATCTCCTAACTTGCAAATTGCTCACAAAACCCTAGTTCCATCTCATAATTTCTCAACCCCAGTTGGTGCATACAAATTGGTGTTCATCAAAGCCTAGTTGGTGCATGCAAGTATTGGTGATCATGTGTTTCTAGTTCCCTCTCCTAACTTGCATGAATACTCACTAAACCCTATTTCCATCTCATACCTTGGTAACCATAGTTGGAGCATGAGAATCGGTTTTCATGAAAGCCTAGTTTGTGCATGCAAGTATTGGTGATCATGTGTTTCTAGTTCCCTCTCTTAACTTGCAAATTGATCACCAAAACCTAGTTCCATCTCATACCTTGTCAACCCTAGTTGTAGCATGAAAATTGGTGTTCATGAAATCCTAGTTGGTGCACGCAAAGTATTGGTGATCATGTGTTTCTCATTCCCTCTCTTAACTTGAAATTTTATCACCAAACCCTAGTTCCACTTCATACCTTGGTAACCCTAGTTGGAGCATGCAAATTGGTGTTCATGAAAGCCTAGTTGGTGCATGCAAGTATTCATAATCATGTGTTTCTATTTCCATCTCTTAACTTGCAAATTGCTCAACAAACCCTAGTTCCATATCATACCTTGGTAACCCTAGTTGGAGCATGCAAATTGGTGTTCATGAAAGCCTAGTTGGTGCATGGAAGTATTGGTGATCATGTGCTTCTAGTTCCCTCTCTTAACTTGCAAATTTCTCACCAAACCCTAGTTCCATCTCATACCTTGGTAACCCTAGCTGGAGCATGCAATTTGGTGTTCATGAAAGCCTAGTTGTTGCATGCAAGTATTGGTGATCACGTGTTTCTAGTTCCCTCTCCTAAATTTCACATGATTTCTCACTAAACCCTAGTTCCATCTCATACCTTGGTAACCCTAGTTGGAGCATGCAAACTAGTGTTCATGAAATCCTAGTTGATGCATGCAAGTATTGGTGATCATGTGTTTCTAGTTCCCTCTCTTAACTTGCAAATTTCTCACCAAACCCTAGTTCCATCTCATACCTTGTCAACCCTAGTTGTAGCATGCAAATTGGTGTTCATGAAATCCTTGTTGGTGCATGCAAGTATTGGTGATCATGTGTTTCTAGTTCCCTCTCTTAACTTGCAATTCACTCACCAAACCCTAGTTCCATCTTATTCCTTAGTAACCCTAGTTGGAGCATGCAAATTGGTGTTCATGAAAGCCTAGTTGGTGCATGAAAGTATTTGTGATCATGTATTTCTAGTTCCCTCTCTTAACTTGAAAATTACTCACCAAACCCTAGTTCCATCTCATACCTTGGTAACCCTAGTTGGAGCATGCAAATTTCTGTTCATGAAATCTTAGTTGGTGCATGCAAGTACTCATGATCATGTGTTTCTATTTCCCTCTCCTAACTTGCAAATTGCTCACGAAACCATAGTTCCATCTCATACCTTGGTAACCCTAGTTGGATCATGAAAATTGGTGTTGATGAAAGCCTAGTTGGTGGATGTAGGTATTGGTGATCATGTGTTTCTAGTTCCCTCTCCTAACTTGCACATGATTGCTCACTAAACCCTAGTTCCATCTCATACCTTGGTAACCCTATTTGGAGCATGCCAATTAGTGTTCATGAAAGCCTAGTTGGTGCATGCAAGTATTGGTGATCATGTGTTTCTAGTTCCATCTCTTAACTTGCAAATTGCTCACCAAACCCTAGTTCCATCTCACACCTTGTCAACCCTGGTTGTATCATGCAAATTGGTGTTCATGAAAGCCTAGTTGGTGCATGCAAGTATTGGTGATCATGTGTTTCTAGTTCCCTCTCTTAACTTGCAATTTTCTCACCAAACCCTAGTTCCATATCATACCTTAGTAACCCTAGTTGGGGCATGCAAATTGGTATTCATGAAATCCTAGTTGGTGTAAGCAAGTATTTGTGATCATGTGTTTCTAGTTCCCTCTCTTAACTTGCAAATTGCTCACCAAACCCTAGTTCCACCTCATACATTGGTAAGCCTAATTGGAGCATGCAAATTGGTGCTCATGAAAGCCTAGTTGGTGCATGCAAGTATTGGTGATCATGTGTTTCTATTTCCCTCTCTTAACTTGCAATTTTCTCACCAAACCCTAGTTCCATGTCATACCTTGGTAACCATAGTTGGAGCATGCAAATTGGTGTTCATGAAAGCCTAGTTGGTGCATGCAAGTATTGGTGATCATGTGTTTCTAGTTCTCTCTCCTAACTTGCACATGATTTCTCATTAAGCCCTAGTTCCATATCATAGTTTGGTAACCCTAATCGAAGCATGCAAATTGGTGTTCATGGAAGACTATTTGGTGCATGAAAGTATTGGTGATCGTGTTTTTCTAGTTCCCTCTCTTAACTTGAAAATTGCTCATCAAACCCTAGTTCCATCTCATACCTTGTCAACCCTAGTTGGAGCTTGCAAATTGGTGTTCATGAAATCCTAGTTGGTGCATGAAATTATTGGTGATCATGTGTTTCTAGCTCCCTCTCTTAACTTGCAAATTTCTCACCAAACCCTAGTTCCATCTCATACCTTGTCAACAGTAGTTGGAGCATGAAAATTGGTGTTCATGAAAGCCTAGTTGGTGCATGCAAGTGTGAAAGCCTAGCTGGATTCTTATTTGTACATGGTAATGTAATTAAATGTATATTAAACTAAAAACATCAAGAAATGTAAATTTCAACAACTTGAGAGCTTGTTATTTTTTGAACTGTATTTGGTGGTGTCTAAAGACACCATTCTTGGTGCCTCCAG
The DNA here is from genome assembly GCA_001517045.1 of Pseudotsuga menziesii. Classification (NCBI taxonomy): domain Eukaryota; kingdom Viridiplantae; phylum Streptophyta; class Pinopsida; order Pinales; family Pinaceae; genus Pseudotsuga; species Pseudotsuga menziesii. Next base: position 143,326 of record LPNX010763731.1, read on the forward strand.
TGTGTCATAGATGGTGTTTGTATCCTAGGCACACTAAAGGCTAGACATTAGTAACATCATAAGAAATAAAAGAGAACCCAATGAAAATGTGAAAACATGATTTATAGATAACGCACCCAAGGTTGTACGATCGTGTTTATAGTGTCCAGTATCCTCGAAATAATATTATGTCTATGAATGGTATCTGTCAATCATAGGTTTATTACATTGGGAATAAAGTAAGGATAAATAATGGAAATTTTGCTTCAAAATTCACTTTAAAGGTTAAATAACACACCTGACAATGCACTCATACAAGTAGGCCATCCATATCATCTCTGGTGCTGATAATGTCCATCAATATTTTGTGCTCTATATGAGGTAGGAAGTATCATACATGTGACCTATTTTTGTGAGCAAGTGTGAGCAGCTTGATGTTTATACCAACTACTAGGTTGGTGAAGTGGTATGCAATAGCTCCTGCTCTATAATCCTGATATACATACCCACTCTTCCTTTTCTGTTGTGCTACAAGTGTCAAGTACTCTCATTTTATAGCCATCGAGGTGGTTGGGAATTCAATATTTTCATCATCTGTAACAGGTTCTAGAAGGGTTTGTTTCCCCTCTAAGCAATGTGCCAACCAATAGTGAGAACCCCATTCATTATTTTTTGGGGCAACCACTGCATATATCTGACCTATGAAAGGAAATAGGTAAAGTTAACAATACATTTTGTAAATAAGGTCTTGCACTTCTAATTTCTACATAAATTAAATTCTACATAGGTCAAGTAAACAATACATAAATCCATTTTCTTATTTAGGTACTACTCATGTACTTGCTTGTATGAGATCCGATATGTGATCATAGTTTGTAGAAATATGTGTCTGATCATCTTCCAAATGGTCTATTTCATCAACTCCGTTGAAATTGGTGCCAAGTGTCACTCAATCCCATGTATCAACAGTATTAATATTCTCACAATCACCCCATTCACCGATGCTACAGGAACTACAAAAGAAAGCCTTCAATCTTGTCCAAATTTGTAGAGTCGAGTTGTCCGAGCTTCTAATTGAATGAAACTGTCGAGCTCCATGCACTGTGTTCACCTGAGGTGTTTGTGATCGGTCCACACTTGTCACCTCCTAGAATATTCTTTGCACTAAGTGTTTCCTTGTTTCTTTTTCTCCCATGATAGATGCACACCATTGGACTATAGATGCATAGTCTCAAAGGTGAGCACCTGTAACCTTCATCTCTTCCCTTCAAAGGGAAGTTTTAATGCATGCACTAGCACCATCATGATCTCTTTTTCCATGACCAGTTTCAAAGTAGTTCCATACATGTAGCACCTTGTATTTTATGTGCAACAAACACAACCATTTAATTACACTTGCATTCTTGAACTGTCCAGCAAAACCATCTAACCAAATGAAATGACAATAAAATGGTATATCTATAGCTATCACATGATCATAGAATAATGTAAAGAAATGTTGCACGTAATAGATGTTATGGGTCAGTTCGTCACTTATGTAGAAGTGACCTTCTTTCAGCATCACACGTTTCTCTTCATTACTATCTTGCAGATGTCGATACGTGATATGCACCATTATGCTCACCTGCTCTGAGTGATAGTATTGACTTTGAATTTAATTTTGTGGTTGTAGGGTGTAATTTTATGCAAAGTCAACCACTGATAGTATTGTTTCGAGAGGAAAGGTGTCCTAGCATATTCTGAATTGTTCATCTTGCCACTATGCCATATAGACATGTTGAATGTACTGTTGGATCTTTCAACGAAACTCTAGAATAAAATCACATACTCGCACCTGGTACATGAATATTAATATGTCAATAAACAACATAAAAAAATGTGTACATGAATATTAATTTGTCAATATTCAAGAATTTACCTGTAAAGTCACCAATTTAATCTTCCTGCTTTCTTTCCCATCATTTAGCTGATATGTCTCATACTGATAGTTTTGCTTCTCGACAATCGCATTCCCGAATGCTTGATCTTCACTTTCATGGATGCAATCAGACCATAATGATAGCCCACCACAATTGTTGCAAGAACCGTCTACACATTGTTTTAAGTAATATGTCTTCCCATCTTGCCTCGGACACATTATGCTATGGATGAAATCTCTGGATGACATTGGCGGTACTGTACTTGAGCATTCCTGCACATGGTTAGGATGCAAAAAATGACGTATATGTGAAAATGTATGGTAATATAGGTCAAACTGTATGTGGTATCTACAACAAAAAGTGTTATGGATGGTATTGATTCTAACATACCAAGGCTTGCATTTTTCAAAATATATTTTCCCGAGCCTTAGCTCTACGTGGGCAACTTTAAACATCTCGAACAATTGAGTTTGTGTCATGTCAAGATAATGTTTAATGTGAGGTTCAGTGTTTCTAGAACCCCTACAATGTTTTAACACATCCTTCGTGTTAGAAGAAGACCTAATGTTATCATGCCAAAACGTTTGCACTAGGCCCTTCACTCCTTCAACTAACTTCATGTCTTTGCGAGGCAATGTACCACTAAATGCCCATAATGTTTCCATTTTTCCCTCTACATTAAGGTTGTCTCTTCTTACTGATTATTTTTTAAGTGTCTTTGGATGTAAAGGAACAATTTGTGATGTGCATTTAAGTAAACGACGTTGTCTTGTGGATCTACATACAATTGATTCAACGAATACACGATGAGCCACATTACAATCTTTTGAACGAGTTTTTTTACTAATCGATGTGAATGTAGCAGCAAGAGATTTAACAATGTGATTACTTGATTCGATATTCTTCATTGTTGTTATGCCTAAATTTATTCTAACAGTTTCCATATTTCTAGATTTAAGCAAAGCTAAAAACAATTGGCATTTACCGGCTTTGGATGTGTTATCAAAATATTGTTTCATTATTTGAGAAGAGTGACAAAGGATAGTGCGTTTATCCACCTTACCTTCCATGGAAGTCAATCCACTCTCATCCACTTGTATTCATTTAGGAGTTCTCTTTCATTTTGATGCAAAATTTCTTGCCATTTGAAATGCTTGAGTGACTTTTACATCCACTACCAGCTCATAACTTTGATTAGGAGATTGAACCACCGAACATGGTTGTTACTGAGTCACATTTACATCAGGAGTAACATAATTACTAAACTCTTCACAAAATTGTCTGTTTACTAATGGATCAATAATATCAACTTCCATATAACTAGCTTCCTTTAATGTTGCATTATCTTCTTCAGCCTCTACATCAGGTATCTATCGAGGGGGAATGGGAACTATTTGCTCATGTAATGAATGTCGGCGATTTCTTGAATCTTCCTTTTTTTTTGTTTTTTATTTTATGCTTCTTCCAGTCTAAGCACCTTCCTTGATGACTTCCATCCTCTATTACGTACATTCCCCATTGAAATCCACTCAAACCTGTACAAAACTATGGAATTATGTAATTAATGATAAAAAATTGCATGTCGAACAGTTCTTTGTGTGTAGGTTCAGACGAATTATGTCTTTTGATACAATAAAGTTAGCCAACACGACGCCACCCTACATTTTCTATAAAACACGTATCGCATATGTGATATTGAATTCCATCTTTTTAATGAACGGACAGGTTTTTACATGTTTTCCATAATGCATATGTGATATATCGCATATGCGATTTAGTGCATATGAGATATATCGCATATGTGATTTAGTGTTCAATGAATATATGCAATTTACATTTATCTATATGATGAGGATGAGGGTGATGAATGTTCAGGGTGTCGATGACCATGATGATGATGAGTATGAGGGTGAGGGTGTTGATGAGGATGACAGTGAGGGTGCCGATGATGATGAGGATGAGGGTGTCAATAAGGATGACCGTGAGGGTGTCGATGATGATGAGGATGAGGATGATGAACAATGATGATGATGATGATGAGGATGATGATGATGGGGAGGAGGATGAGGATGAGGATGAGGATGATTATGACGATGATGATGATGACCATGATGATCATGATTAGGATGAGGGTGATGGTGATGATGAGGATGAGGGATGATGATGATGATGATGATGGTGGTGAGGATTGTCATGATGATGAGGATGATGATGACGATGAAGATGATGGTGAGGGTGTCGATGATGATGAGGATGAGGGTGTCATTGAGGATGAGGGTGAGGGTGTCTATGACTATGAGGATGAGGGTGTTGATGAGGACGAGGGTGAGAGTGTCGATGATTATGAGGATGAGGGTGTCGATGATGGTGAGGTTGAGGCTAATGAACAATGATGAAGATGATGAGGATGTGAATGATGATAATGATGATGATGACGATGATGAGGGTGATGATGATGATGATGACGATGATGACCATGATGATGATGACGATGATGAGGATGGTGATGAGGATGCGGGTGTCGATGAAGATAATGATTATGGTGAGGATGAGGGTGATGAAGGACGATGATGAGGATTGAGGTTGATGATGATGAGGATTAGGGTGATGATGAGGATGAGGATGAGGGTGATGATGAAGATGATGATGAACAATGATGAGGAGGATGATGACTATGATGATGATGATGAGGATGAGGGTGATGATGATGATGATGATGATGATGGCCATGATGATGATGATGAGGATGAGGGTGATGATGAGGATGATGAGGATGAGGATGAGGGTGATGATGACGAGGAGGAGGAGGATGAGGATTATGATGATGATGAGGATGGTAATGATGATGAGGATGAGGGTGTCAATGAATATGATGATGATGGTGAGGATGAGGGTGATGAAGGATGATGATGAGGATCAAGGTTTATGATGACAAGGATGAGGGTGATGATGATGATGAGTATGATGAGGGTGACAATGAAGATGACGATGAATAATGATGGTGATGATGAGGAGGATGATGACTATGATGATGATGATGATGAGGATGAGGGTGATGATGATGAGTATGACGGTGATGATGATGATGATGACGAGGATGATGATGATGATGAGGATGAGCATGATGCTGATGATGAGGATGAGGTTGATGATGATGATGATGATGCAGATGAGGATTATGATTATGATGATGATGATGATGAGGGTGGTGATGATGATGAGGATGAGGGTGTCGATGAAGATGATGATGATGGTGACAATGAGGGTGATGAACAATGATGATGATGATTGACGTTGATGATGATGAGGATGGGGGTGATGATGATGACAAGGATGAGGGTGATGATGAAGACGATGATGAACAATGATGGTGATGATGAGAAGGATGATGAATATGATGATGATGATGAGGATGAGGGTGATGATGATGATGATGAGGATGAGGGTGTTGATGATGATGAGGAGGAGGAGAATGAGGGTGATGATGATGATGAGTTTGCCGATGATGATGATGAGGATGATGATGGTGATGATGATGACCATGATGAAGCTGACGATGATGAGGGGGATGATGAGGAGGAGGAGAAGGAGGATGAGGAGTAGGATGAGGAGGAGGAGGATGAGGGTGATGATGAGGAGGAGGAGGAGGAGGATGAAGACAATGATGATGGTGTTGAGGATGAGGGTGATGATAATGATCGCAATGATGAGGACAAGGGTAATGATGATGAGGAGGAGGAGGAGGGTGATGATGATGATGAGGTCGACGATGATGATGATGACCATGATGAAGCTGATTAGGATGAGGGTGATGATGATGATGATGATGAGGATGAGGATGAGGATGACGATGATGAGGAGGAGGATGAGGGTGATGATGATGATGAGGATGATGAGGGTGATGATGATGAGGAGGAGGATGAGGATGATGATGATGACCATGATGATGACAGTGATGATGATGATGGTGATGATGATGACCATGATGAAGTTGATGAGGATGACGGTGATGATGATGATGATGATAATGATGAGGAAGAGGATGAGGAGGAGGATGTGGAGGATGAGGGTGATGATGATGATGATGATGACCATGATGTTGATGATGAGGATGAGGGTGATAATGATGATAAGGAGGATATGGGTGATGATGATGATGAGGTTTACGATGATGCCGATGAGGATGAGGATGAGGATGATGACGGTGATGAGGATGATGACGGTAATGATGATGATGACCATGATGAAGCTGATGAGGATGAGGGTGATGATGATGATGATGAGGATAATGAGGATGAGGATGATGATGATGGTGATGAGGATGAGGGTGATGATGATGATGATGATGATGATGATGATGATGATGACCATGATGATGATGATGATGAGGATGAGGGTGATGATGACTATGAGGAGGATGAGGGTGATGATGGTGATGAGGTTGATGATGATGATGATGACTATGATGAAGTTGATGAGGATGAGGGTGATGATGATGATGATGATGGTGATGATGAGGGTGATGATGATGATGAGGAGGAGGATGATGATGATGACCATGATGATGATGATGAGGATCAGGGTGATGATGAGGAGGAGGAGGATGAGGGTAATTATGATGATGAGGTTGAAGATGATGATGATGACCATGATGAAGCTGATGAGGATTAGGGTGATGATAAAGATGATGATTATGATGATGAGCATGATGATGAGGAGGAGGAGGATGAGGGTGATGATGATGATGATGATGATGAACATGATGATGAACATGATGATGATGATGAGGATGAGGGTGATGATGACAAGAAGGAGGATGACACTGATGATGATGATGAGGTTGACGAAGATGATGATGATGATGATGAGGATGAGGATGATGACGGTGATGATGATGATGATGATGACGACCATGATGAAGCTGATGAGGATGAGGGTCATGATGATGATGATGATGACGGAAATGAGGATGATGATGATGGTGATGAGGATGAGGGTGATGATGATGACGATGACGATGACGATGATGATGATGATGATGATGATGATGATGATGATGACCATGATGACGATGATGAGGATGAGGGTGATGATGATGATGATGATGAGGATGAGGGTGATGACGATGATGTGGTTGATGATGATGATGATGAGGATGAGGATGAGGATGATGACGGTGATGATGATGGTGACGATGATGATGATGATGACCATGATGAAGCTGATGAGGATAAGGGTGATGATGATGATGATGAGGATGAGGATGAGGTTGATGGTGATGAGGATAAGGATAAGGATGAGGGTGATGATGATGATTATGATGATGATGATGAGGACCATGATGATGCTCATGAGGATGAGGATGATAACGATGATGATGATGATGATGATGATGACCATGATGATGCTAATGAGGATGATGGTGATGATGATGATGATGATGATGTGGATGAGGGTGATGATGATGACGAGGATGAGGGTGACGATGAAGATGATGAGGATGAGGGTGATGATGATGATGATCTAGCTAATGAGGGTGATGGTGATGACAATGATGATGAATAATGATGATGAGGAGGAGGAGGAGGAGGTTGATGACTATCATGATGATGATGAGGATTAGGGTGATGAACAATGATGAGCTAGGACAAAAACAAATTAGTTAAGACAAAATGCATATGCGTTATAGCTTTATCATATCGCATATGTGTTATATTGCATATGCATTATATCACATATGCGATATGAATAAGCTATAATGCATATGCGTTATTTTAAAATTAAAATAATTGGTGGGATTAAGGTTTGGAATTAGGTTCAGAAGTAGCTTCTGAATACTGAACCTATTGGCTAGGACAAGTAAACTAGGTCTATTGCTTGTCTTTTAGAACTCTATCAATATGATCAGTTTAGATGGCGTGTTTTGATATGACATACACAATATTTTTTTATGAAAATCTAGGATATTGTAGAGTACGATGTTACGATTCTGAATATGTATTTTTTTCCTTCAAAACTATATTTTATTTATTTATAATTATTTTTGTAAATGACACACGTCAGTTTTCGAAAATACATGCATCGATTGTTTGTTATATAATGTTTGATTTCCATCACCATTTCACAAAAAGAATATATGGAGCACTATACGAGATCAAGCTCTACGATATTATATTTATAAATCAAGGATTTCCTTAATTTTTTCCCCTAAAGTGTCGCACCCGCACATAAGGTTTTAATTTCAAGCTTTTCTGACTTCAATAATTAATAATAAAAGAAATAATTCATGAAAAATTATGAATAAATAGAGTTGCACTAGGCCCATATGTGCTTTATATTTATACAATATTTTATCCCAAATGGACATCATTTACCTCATATATTGCTCCACCCACACAAACATATATGTTAAGATGTGTTGAAAATTTGAAAACCCACTTTCACGGAAACTAATTTTATAATCATTTACACACATTTTATCTACATAAATGCTATATATTATGAAATATGATTCAATTTACTATCTTTTCTCTTTTTACTTCATATTCAAATAAGGTAGGGAAGTACCCCTAATTGTAGCCTAAAGTTAGAGTTTTCTATTTATTCTAGTATTATGTGGCATCTAAAGTGTATTTAAAGGAGTCCATGATTGTGCATCAGCACACTTACCAATATCCAGTATTTATGATAAACTAATTCCTGAGAGCTATGTACAATTTTCCCTGTAACTAAATCTAATAAAAATTTAAGCAATCATCAAGTGTCACCCACTGCCAGACCTTTAAAAATCACATCACTGGAATAGTTACATGAATATTAGACAACTTATCAAATGATAGGATTCAACTTTCCTATATCAAATGACCAAATTTGTTGATGAAATAAATAGTCCGATATCATGTTTGTAATCAGAAATATTTTTTAGCCATAAGCACAATACATCCATCATCCTGACCTTGTATTCTGTTGATTTTGTTTTCCTTGTTAGCTATTTGTACATATTGAATTTTACAGTTTTCTTGAACATACCATATAGGTGCTTTGTGGCTTCCTTGGAAGCTTCATGTAAAGGAAAGTAGTTAACAATATTTCGGTATGGAATCCATGCTTTAACGAGTACATTTCCAAGTCTGCACAAACTAAAGTCTTTGATTTTGAAAATGAGATGAGAATAATCATAACATATACATGTTCCATCTATAGAATGTATTTAACGAAAGTATATATAAGGAAATACTTTAGAAAACAGTTTAATTTAGTTTATATTCTAACAAAATATTCATTTGAAAACATCGATAAGGGAATTCATATTCAAAGTTTTCAGGAGAATTGGCTATTTGGAGTTCATGCCTGGCTCAAATCTCTCAGATTAATGCAATTCCCATATCCATGTCCATACTAGGCTTGTCCATAATGAGGTGAAGATACATATTTATCTTGAGTCTCCAAGTTCATTACAACTTGGCGACTATAAATACATAGTATCGAGGATGCTATTTTCTCATTTTCTCATCAGTTTGTTGTGTGTTTGGATCACCTTTGTAACAAATAGTAGAGATGAAGATGTAGATGGATTGCCTATAAAATATCAAGTTACAGGCCTCAACCAATAGTGAAGTACCTAATCCTCTATTACTTTGGTAACAAATAGCAAGGAGGAAAATGTAGCTTGAATACCAAAAATATATTAAGTTACAGGCCTCAACCAATCAAAAGTACCTAATCCTCACTAATGCAACACCAATTCAAAGCTCCAACACCAATAGAGAAAATTATTCAATAATTCAGGAAAAAAATTAGATAGTTTGATGGTTAAAAGGTTTTAATTTCAAATTGGCTATAAAAAGTACAATTGCATAGAGCACATGCACAAAACATATAGACCCAAAATCTAACTATACAATGAACACCAGAGGCTATCTTTAGTAGATAATATTGGCTTTTATGTTTATAAATTAGTTTGCATTGTGGTCAAACTTGCAGGAAAGAACACTACATCACATCAATATTAGTTCAATTCCCATGAAATCACATCAATGAGTACAACACAACATAGGAGGCCCCAAAATCATGGACAAACACAACTGAACTTCAAAATCATTCCTTGTTAGCTATTTGTACATATTGACTTTTATAGTTTTCTTGCACAGACCATATAGGTGCTTTGTGGATACCTTGGAAGCTTCATGTAAAGGAGGGTAGTTAACGGTATTTCGGTAGGGAATCCATGCTTTAACTAGTACATTTCCAAGTTTGCACAAATTAAAGTCTATGCTTTTGAAAATGAGGTGAGCATAAGCATAATAGATACAGGTTCCATCTATGAAATGTCTTAATGAAAGTCTATCTAAGGAACTACTCTAGAAAATAGTTTAATTTAGTTTAGATTCTCACAATATATTCATTTAAAAACATCGCTAAGGGAATTCATATTCAAAGTTGTCAGGAGAATTGACTGTTTGGAGTTCATGCCTTGCACAAATCTCTCAGATTAATGCAATTCCCATATCCAAGTCCATACTAGGCTAGTTCATAATGAGGTGAAGATCCCTATTTATCTTCAGTCTCCAAGTTCATTACAACTTGGAGACTATAAATAAACAGTCTTGAGGATGCTATTTTCTCCTTTTCTCATCATTTGGCTGTGTGTTTGGATGACTTTTGTAACAAATAGAAGAGATTAAGATGTGGATGGACTGCCTATAAAATATCAAGTTACAAGCCTCAACCAATAACAAAGTACCTAATCCTCTATTACTTTGGTAACAAATAGAAAGGAGGAAAATGTAGCTTTACTACCAAAAATATATTAAGTTACAGGCCTCTACCAATCAAAAGTACCTAATCCTCACTGATGCAACAACAATTCAAAGCTCCAACACCAATAGAGAAAATTCTTCAATAAGTAAGGCAGCAGATTAGATTGTTTAATGGTTAAAAGGTTTTAATTTCAAATAGGATGTAAAAAGATAAATTTCATAGAGCACATGCACAAAACATATGAAGTATTATACATGTCCACAGACATTCCATTCTTCAAAAATAACTACACGATAATGATACCAAAGGTGATTTCTATGTTATGGAAAAAATATGTGACCTCGGCAGCATGATTCTGAATAGTGTCCAGTATATATTTCTCATGATCAGGTTCTAAATGGAATCTTGCTCCACTAATCATGGCCATTTTTCTCGACACATTTCTCGGTGCTTCTTTATCTTCCCCCAACAATATCTGCATAAAAAAATTTAATTGGAGAACATGAATTTTATCTTAGACTCACAGCACACAATCATCACACTGCATCAAGCCAGGAAAATACTAAAAACATTGCATCAAGTTATTCACGCCATTATGATATTTCATTCACACAAACAACAATCCAAAATATATCTTACCAATTGAACTTCAAAGCATAAAATAAGTTCTTAGGTATATCAAAGAGATGGCCTGAAGCAAGTGCCATATCTTCTGAATGCTAATAGAGTTTGGGCCAGATGTCTCACTGGCTAATGACTCATAAGAACCTTTGAAAGTTGTTGCAACCTGACACGAACTTAATTTAAGGAACAAAATTTAGAAAGCAAATCTCAAAGTATAAGACCAATTTCCATGCCAATATATTTTACACTTTTAAATATGACTTCATTACTAAGACATGCTTAGAGTTCATAAGAATACCAATAAAGATAATTGCAACATCAAGGAAAGAAAATAGAGACATGATAATTCGTACATTTACCTCTCCTTCTCTATAGCATTCAATATATTAAAATATACATGCAACAATAAAAGAAAGCCTAAACCTGATTTAGATACACATTAGTCAATTTAAATTTTGAACATTTTAAGAACCTTGAGGATGAAACACATAAAAGGTTTACATAAATAAAATTTATTGATAGAACTCCCTCAAATATTCAGCTCAGTGAGTTTCAAATCAATAAAATTCAGGGCAATAAGTGACAGTAAACAAAGAGGAATGCTGCAGCAATTTGACCTGTCAGAAAGCCCATACATGAAGGATGTAACCCTTTTGAAATATCCTAGTAGAATTCAGCATTAAAGCATTCAAAATATATGAAAATTAAGTATTCCCACATCTAAAGATAACTAACAGTTGAGTCACCTTGAAGGGTCGTCCACCATCCACGTTCACTTGCAAAATTAAGGTTCCTCACCATGTCTGCATATGCTGAAGCCTTCCTTTGTAAGAGTGGATTTTCAGTGGGAGTCACCAACTCCATACTTTGTGGGCCCTCTAACAGATCGGAGCTTGTTGTATATAAGGAACTTCGAGCACTATGAATTATACCATAAGATGTGCTACTACCATTTTGTTTAGGGCTCACTGGAAGACGACTTAGAATGTGTAAAAGTCTTGCTTCTCTTTTTTCCAGTCATCCTATTCATCAATTAAACAAGTTAAAAACTGCCAGAAAACCCATTGACCAAAAAGAAAAAAAACAAAAGTGTTTTCAAAATAAGAGACATATTGAACATCATAAGAGTGACAAAATGGCTATTTTAACCACATCACCACCTAAGTAAGGAGTCTATCTGAAAAGGGAATACTAGTTTATTCATAAATACAACTACTAAAACAGGTCATTAAATTTTATTGTGCCTTGATAACCACTTGAAGATGTACCAATATTGCTTATCAAAATTTAAAATATATAGAAAAGCATTACCAATTATTTATAGTATTGCCATGGATATTACACTTTAACCAATAATACTATAATGACATAGACCAAAACCTTTCTCTTCTAGTACATTCAAAACACTGATCGGACTGGTGACATGAAGATCTTTCTCTTACAAATCAGAGTCAGTACAATCCAGCATGAAATATGCATCAGTGGTAGCAGAGTTGAGACAAAAAAATTGCACACATGCCTGCCTCTGAACCTGGAGACAACAAAAGTTGAGAGAAAAAGTGGCATACATACCTGCCACTGAAACTAGCCACCGTGCATAATTTAGGCATGTTTATGTTGAAGGTGAGTACCATTCTCAGCATTGATTACATGTCTGCCATTGAACTTGGCGACCTTGCACAATTTAGGCATGATTATGTTGAAGGAAAGCACAACTCTCATCGCCAATTTCATTTGCAATGCATGGGGTGACAAGCTTTCCATCTGGAAACCATCTTGGTTGGTTCTCAACAAACTCATGCACAAAGCCATATATCTTCTCTACTGTTACATTTGGCATCACAATAACATGGGCAATGTTTCCCTGGGAAGCAAGAATCCATTTGCGGACAAAAGTTTCATCCTGTGGTCTCTCAAATACAACACTGCTGCTCAGTTTGTTTAGAATTGCACTAATCCCAATAGACTAAAACTGGTCTTTAAAGTAATGTGCATTTATAAGGCATTTCTGAACCTCTTTTTGGAACCCTCAATAACCTTTCTGGTTCAAGGTGTAGCATATAAATATGGGAGCATGCCCATTGTGACTTCCCATAATTGTTGCATCCCTAGAAGCTAAATATTCCACATCCATTGAAAGGGCATTTATGTGCTCGATCCTTGTTATTTGCACAACACATGGCATGGGACAACCAACAAACTTATGCCTAGACACACTGCAACTTCCTATTGGTTTCTTAAAGCTCACCTTTGGTGCCTGTGATAAAAAAATAGTAAGAATAATGAGAAAAATAATTCATTTTTACATACTCTGTACAATTAATGAGGTTGCACTCATCATTCACAAAGGATAAATACAACATGTATCCTAGCCAAATAAAAATTTTAGGAAAAATGATCCATGATTTAGTGTCTTACCCACTTCACAAAGGGCATCATTAGAAAAAATAAAGCCCCATCACAATGGATATAAAAATGGTCTTGCGTAAATATTGTTTCTTCAAGAGTCTGCATTACCATATCCTATTCATCTACAGCTCCCTTAACCATGGTTCCTATAGTTAATGGAGAAACAAATGAGATTTAAAACATTTACTAATTTTAAGAAAAAATAATTGGACAAGTAAAACTAAATATACTCCAAATTCAACCAATTCTGAAAGAACTTCCCAAAGATGCACACACAACATATGGAGTTTGACCTAGAATAGACTTGCTTTAAGAATCCTTACTTCCATGGTTATAATGTTTTTCATTCACTCTGTTCACATTGAAAACTAAACAGTGAAACTTACCAATATTAACATTAACAATAGCAGGATTATCCTTGTTTTTAAACAGCCTTTGCTTGAAATCCAAACAATCAATCTCGCGTGAAATTAGTGTATCCACCTTTTCCAATTTCATCCTGTACATCTGTGCTTCTTTGAAAATTGAGTAATGAGTTTCCCGTGATGCATACAAACTGCCATCTGGAAAAACCTCCCTACTGTATAAATATAATAGCACATAACAAGTCAGGAAAATAGAGCAAATATTAAAAATGCTAAGGAAGTTTACAAGGGTTGGTTTAAGGAAGGTACAAAACCGGCTAAAACACCATGCATATTTCCTTTTGTACCACAATTTGTGGTGTGTCCCCAATTCTCATGTTTCTCTAGTTCCTAAAGACGAGCAAACCAATCCAAGACTCCAACCTCAAACTGCCTAGAGTGTACCCCATAGTTTCTCTCAATAAAAGGGTCACCAAGATTATTAATAGAAAAATGTTGGAGTTGTGCCAGTGCACCATAATCAAAATCTATATTGTAAGGGTAACTTGCAAACACATGCAATATCAGTGTCTACTAAAATGTGACCAAGGAAAAATATTTTATTAAAATTATCTAATTTGTAGTACGTACGTAAAATTAAAACTTGAAACTAGAAAGAAAGGTTATGCTGTAGAATCAAAATAAGGGCTCTTCCAAATAGTTTAAGTCATCCATATTACTTTTCTAAGAAATATTTCTAAATGACAATCCATATGACTATAATCAAGTATTTTTTTGTGATGACTAGTTTCCATAGCAGTGCTTTGAATACCAATGCTTGTTTTAGCTCGAAACTTGAGGTAGGCTTGATTCATGTTCATAATTCACCTATTCACATAATTATGTTTACAAGATTTAATATTTGTATTTTCATTTTTTATTGTATAATATTTATTATTTAAAATGTCAAAAGCAAAAGGAATAGGGAAGCTACCTTAAAATGGGAAGTTGAAGAAAGTCCCAACCCTTGTAAAGATGTGGATCCAATGTTGCTCACATATACAAATAATTTAATTGGATTCCAAGATGACCTTGAGTGAGAACAAACCTGAGTTTGAGAATACATGCAAGAAGAATCAACAAGTTTATGAACAGTCAGTGATGGATTTGAGAGAAAACAGTAAAGAGCTACCAATTTTGTCAAATTTCTCTGAGCAACATGGTTCATTGTTTGTGGTCAATTCCTCCTCAGTCGTGGATTGACGGCCTGCAGAAAAAATGTATGTTGAGTATGTTCCTATGATTGGGGTTTGTTCCAGTAATGGTACCTCACCATTATTCTGAGATTTTTTCCTATATAAAAGACAAATTTTAGAATTGACCATGACTAAACTATCTTAAATGTTGTTTCATATAAAACCCCCAAAAAAGGTAAAAATAATACTAAGTTTAAACTTGCAATACCTTACTCTCATGCAGAAGGTGTTGATGTCTTTGTCCAATGTATCGAGAAGACTAATTTCCTTTATAACCATGTTATCCACTCTATTGACATTGAATTTCACATTGGTTCTACTGTAGCTGTGCCCAAGACCCAATTTAGCCTTCTCTAAGTCTATGTGATTCAAGATATGTCATTAAATTACAACTGAAATAAACATTATTTCATTTCAATAAACAAGTATCTATCTGATTAAAGTCTGTACCCATGGAAGGTTTAGTAGCTTCTATGATATCCTTGCCTTTGTCTTCATCTCCAGTTATTTCTATTAATTTAGTTAAAGAGTCAGACGATTAACTAGACTTGTCCTTCACAAAATTTGCCACACGTGCATATATATAGTTGTCATTAATCATCTTGACCAGCTCAAGGAGGTATTTCACAATTAATATTCACCATTATCCTTTTTAAACTTGCTGGAGAAGCAAAGTTTGTTCACCTGCTATCTTGTTTCTCAAACTCCATTTGTTTTAGCTAGAAACTTGAGGTAGACCTGATTTATGTTCATAACTCACCTATTGAAATAATTATGTCTACAAGATTTAATATTTGTATTTTCGTTTTTTATTGTAGGATATTTATTATTTAAAATGTCAAAATCACAAGGAATAGGGAAGCTACCTTAAAATGGGCAGTTGAAGAAAGTCCCAACCCTTGGAAAGATGCAGATCCAATGTTGTTCACGAAGACAAATCATTTAATTGGATTGCAAGATGACCTTGAGTGCCCAAATACATGTATAGAATGTTCATCAATGAATATTTCCATAAGGACCATGATGACTTAGAGGTTTTTTGAAATATCAGAAAGCACATCCTTTACTTGATTGCTTCCAAACAAATAATATTACCATATAACGATGTTGTCAAATCGATATTCAGACACGTTAATCTTGGAATGAGATTAGTCATAAGTGAAGGTAGGGTTTACATAGCTTATTTACAACCCTATTCATTCAAAATAATGTTCAAGTTGAAGAAAATTCAAGTGCTATTGAACAAAACATATCTGGATGATTACAGAGTCAAGGAATTCAATCTAGTAAAAAAATTGAAATATTTTTGGACTGAAGATAAGGCCTTCTTAGAAATGAATAATTGGATGTACTCTACACAATACTTGAGATACCCATATCGGTTTATGAAAACCATGATTTTTATGTTATATGGTGAGGGGGGATCCTCTCATTTTAAAATAGAATGGAATCTATTGGCGCATTGTGTAGTAGACACATGGCATGATTTCAATTGGGTGAGCATCTTGTCTGTCAATCTAGTGTGCTTCACTAGGGACATTAAAAAGGTATAAGGATGCAAAAACTGGAGTTTTTACATGTTATATTACATATTAGATGTAGTTTGTTCCTATAATCCTTTTCCCAAAATGGGATGAGAGTGGAAGCCTAGTCTTCTACCTATGCATGTATATTGTTGTGAATTGTGGTCCTCCAACTATAGGTTATATTTCTATAACACTTGTGAATTTTTCATTCCCCCCTTATATACTGTTATTTTTTATTGACATGCTCCTAGGTTATCCAAATAAAACATGTTTACCCTTTTGAACATTGGAGACTAGTAGATCCCAGAAATTCACATATATCAATATTTTTGGTGCTTCTACAACCCCGCACCTTTTACCTAGGTATGTTACTAATAGGATAGCCCCTAGGAAAATTACATATCAAACTATGGTGCATGGTATTGCTTCTTTCTTATCTACACATGCTAAAAGATATTGGCTCAAATTTATGATCAAGTTAGGATTGTTCACTTTAACAAATTTCCCTCATGCCAACAAGGAGGATATGTTGTCAAAGAATTGAATCTTAGTGTAGAGACCCTAAGGAGACATGAACACATAAAATTTATTGAAGAACATTTCAAATCAACCAGCTTGGCTATAATGTATAGACATGAGCCCAATCCTCATGATGAAATTTTCCAAGGATCTTTCACATAAAATCAAGTATTGAGTAATATGGAAAATGACAATCAAAGAAGAATGTTGCATACAATTTAAGAAGATAACATGAAATAACAGTGGAACACAGACAAGTATAATTTGCCAATGACATGGAGAAAATAAGGGAAAAAACAAAGGTTGATGCCACAAGAAGGTCTAATTGCTCTAGGGAGGTCCTTGTTCATGAGCCAAGGGTTTATTCCCCTCTTCGTCAGAGGGTTATTTTAATATTTTCCACAATTTTTTTTTTTGATAAGAGATACAAAGTGACTCCCCATGTAAGATCTACATAGAAACCGTGAGAATTTTGGAGTGGGAGTCAGTCCAGATGTATATTTTTGCATTGAATAAATTCAAATGCTGAATCTTGATTTACGTAGCCATGATAAACATTGAATACTGTAATGGGGAAATAACGATTCCATGACAAATGATGGTCTACTATTTGTTAATGGCACACTTGAAGAGGAAAATATGTTTTGTGAAATTTTACATCTTCACTGCACATCATCAAGTACGAGATCAACCTAGAGAAATATTCTATCAATTTTAGCTGCATCAGTGAGGACATGTCTAAAAGGTTGATCCATCTATTCCAATTCAGATCTGTGGATCCTGTAGGAAGGTCTAAAATACATAAATTTATATTAAAACCAAATGGTTATGGAATAAGAGATTAGGGATGGTTGGAAAACAAAAGAGAAAGAAGAATCCACTTATGGTTTCACAGATGGTTGTCCAGGTGATGAAATTTGATACTTTTGAAATATGTTTTAGAAGTAATCCTAGTGTGTTGGTTCTTCCTAGCCCAAATTCTTCAAGCTAGTTTGGAAAACATTAGAAAGATTTATTCTGATTTTCTTTGGAGAAGAAAATATAACAATATTAGTTTCCATTAGCAAGATAGAATGAGGGTGGTTTGGATCAAAAGCAGTTATTCACTTTTGGTCACATCCATTGACAGCTAAAAAAATTTAGAACTTGATGTCCAAGGAGGGTCTATGGAAGATAATTTAGGTTCAGAAGTACTTGAAACCTAAAATTCCTAGATTGGATCCACAAACCTGTCGAGATTCACAAACATGCTTCAAATAATTGGAAAGCCTTGAGAACTGGCCTTTCCAATCATTGGCACTCACCTTCTTTGGCAGGTCTACGATGGGTCACATGTGAAGGCAGGTTTGGATGCAATAATGGGATGGAACAACAATATATTCTCCCATAAGAAATAGTTCACTACATGTATCAACAAGGTATATATACGATTTAGGTCTGGAGGAAATGTATGTTGACATTTGGTCTAGTTTATCACTGAGCTAAAGCAGTGTCATATTAGATTGCATGAAGAGTATGATAAACAATTATAGAATAAGCCCAATGACAGTCAATACTCTCTTAAGCTGGGTTATTAGGTAATAGGTGATGATGGCCATAGAGGATGAAGTTGCGATCTAATGGTATTCATTGATCTGGAAGATTTGAGCCCCTAAAAACCTAAGGTATTCATGTGGCTCAATATTTTGAAAAAGGTTCCAACATGGGATTATTTGCAAGAGAAACAAAAATATTGTGCAAGTATACACTATTTGTGCAAAATGGAGAACAAAGATGTTACTCATATATTTACTTCTTGATGCTATTCTATTCAATGTTACAAGGATGTCTCGAACTGGATTGACACAATAATTCCCCAATATAAGGCATTTCAAGTTGTTCACTATATCTCAATTTGGAGCATTGGTCCGATGCGCAACTTTAGTCAATTTGAAGGAAGAATTCCTCCCCCTTTTTAGGTATCATCCCATATTATTGTTACTGCCCAGTTCTATTATTCACAAGGAAATCCATCTAAGTCACAGATAATTGGGAAGGTGACTGTGGACAAAACATTTACTTGGGACTTTTTTGATGGAGCGTTCCAAAGGGATGATAATATGTCATATTGGAGGCATCCTCTTCCTACAGAAACACCACTATATTCATATAATTTCTAGTGCAGGTCAAGTTACTAAAAATGGAGTTGAGCTTCTTGCACCTCGAGCTCTGTTTAGACTAGCCCATCATCTGAAAATTACAGATCTTCAAGTATTCAGGGATTCTTTAGTCATCAAGTGGATGACGAATGATAAAAACATCAATGACATCTATCACCTGACACTTGTAGAACATGTCAAAGCTATATCTCTGTAGTTTGCAAAAATATCTTACCTACACATATGTAGGGAAATTGACCACAACTGCAGACAAACTCTCCGGTGAGGGGATGGATACGGAGCCTGGAATACTTCACATTCAAGAAGTTGTAGAGCATGCCAAAGGGATGATAATATGTCATATTGGAGGCATCCTCTTTTTGCAGAAACAACACTATTTTCATTTAATTGATAATGTAGGTCAGGGTACTAAAAACTGAGCTGAGCTTCTTGCACCTTGAGGTCTGTTTAGACTAGCCCATCATCTAAAAATTACAGATCTTCAGGTATTTCAGGATTCTTTAGTCATCAAGTGGATGACCAATGATAAAAAAATCAATGACATCTCTCACCTGACAATTTCAGAACATGGAAAAGCTATATCTCTACAGTTCACAAAAATATTGGTACTTGGGAATTAGTATCACTCCTAAAGGACAAGAATTTCATAGGAACTAAATGGATTTACATAAATAAGATGAATGAAGAAGGAGAAATAGTAAGGAATGATTCTATACTTGTCTGCAAAGGATATGCACAGGTTGAAGGAGTTGACTTCAATGAAATTTTTTTTCATGTTTCTCGAATGGAGGAAATCAGAATGTTCTTTTCTTACTCATGCTTCAAAAATTTCAAGGTATATTATTAGATGGATGTGAAATCCACTTTCTTGAAAACAGATTTACATGAGGAAGTATGCACTAAACAACCTAATGGTTTCAAGTTGCATGGAAAGGAGGACAATGTTTGGGCTCTAAAAAGGGATCTTTATGGGTTAATACAAGCCCCAAGGGCTTGGTATGAACTCTTAGATGAGTATCTCTTTCAACAAGGTTTCAAAAGATGCATTGCAAATAGAAATATCTATTTGAAAACAGAGAAGAGTGGGATTCTAGTTATCGTTGTCTGTGTAGACGATATCATTTTTAGTTGTAATGATGCTAAGTTAAGTTGTGAGTTTGCTAACTTAATGGCACTAGAATTCCAAATGTCTATATATGGTGATGAAAAATGTCATCTACAAAAAACATAGGGATAGAAGCAAAATATGTTCAACTAGTGGACTATAGCAAGGGTCCTTTGGAGAAACAAAATGTGTTTGAATATAGGGTGTCTACTTTCTCTAGGGAAGTCCCTGTTCATGAGCCAAGGGTTTATTCCCCTCTTCATCAGAGGGTTATTTTAATATTTTTCACAAAAGAAAATTTTGGATAATAGATACAAAGTGACTCCCCACATCATACCTGCATAGAAACCTTGAGAATTTTGGAGTGGGAGTCAGTCCAGAGGTAAATTTTTTGATTGAATCAATTCAAATGTTGAATCCTGATTCATGCAGCCATGATGAACATTGAATACTAGAATTGGGAAATAACAATTCCATGACAAATGATGGTCTACTATTTGTTAATGGCACACTTGAACAATTTAACTCTGGAGGAATTGTATGTTGACATCTCAGCTAAAGCAGGGTCATATTAGATTGCATGAAGAGTATGAAAAACAATTATAGAATAAGCCTAATGAGAGTCAATACTCTCTTAAGCTGGGTTATTAGGTAATAGGTTATGATGGACATAGAGGATCAAGCTGCGGTCTAATGGTATTCACTGATCTGGAAGATTTGAGCCCCTAAAAGACCTAAGGTATTCATGTGGTTCAATCTTCTGCAAAAGGTTCCAACATGGGATTATATGCAAGAGAAACAAAAAAATCGTGCAAGTCTATACTATTTGTGCAAAATGGAGAGAAAAGATGTTACTTATCTATTTACTTCTTGTTGCTATTCTATTCAATGTTATAAGGATGTCTGCAACTGGATTGACACAATAATGCCCCAATTAAAGGCATTTCAAGATGTTCACTATATCTCAATTTGGAGCATTTGGCCGAGGCACAAATTTAGTCAATTTGAAGGAAGACTTCCTCCCGCTTTTCAGGTATCATCCGATATTATTGTTACTGCCCAGTTCTATTATTCACAAGGAAATCCATCTAATCCACAGATAATTGGGAAGTTGACTGTGGACAAGACATTTACTTGGATGGAGCATGCCAAAGGGATGATAATATGTCTTATTGGAGGCATCCTCTTCCTACAAAAACAACACTATTTTCATTTAATTCCTAATGCAGGTAAGGGTAGTAAAAATTGAGCTGAGCTTTTTGCACCCCTGAGCTTTGTTTAGACTAGCCCATCATCTGAAAATTACAGATCTTCAGGTATTTATGCATTCTTTAGTCATCAAGTGGATGACCAATGATAAAAAAAATCAATGAAATATCTCACCTAACACTTGTAGAACATGTCAAAGCTATATCTCTACAGTTGGGAAAAATATCTTACC
Organism: Pseudotsuga menziesii; assembly: GCA_001517045.1. Classification (NCBI taxonomy): domain Eukaryota; kingdom Viridiplantae; phylum Streptophyta; class Pinopsida; order Pinales; family Pinaceae; genus Pseudotsuga; species Pseudotsuga menziesii. The sequence continues at coordinate 165,367 of LPNX010763731.1, forward strand.
TACACATATGTAGGGAAATTGACCACAACTGCAGACAAACTCTCTAATGAGGGGCTGGATAGGGTTTTTATCCAACATTCACTAAAAATTTATCAATTCATAGTAAATCGATAAACTTACCAGGGATTTTGTAAGCAAATAAGGTGGTGTTGACGCCAAAGGTGCATAATTTGCGGCTTGCCTCTTCAAAAGTCTCCAGGTTCTCTCTAATGCTGCTTTATCCATGGCAGCTATGGCAATTAAATAGAGAAATTTTGAACGCTGTATAGTGGTTAATATCGATCCCAAGACCTAAGGTTGACCTAAAACCATTCATCACCGATCAAGCGATTTTTTGCTCTCGCTGGCTCGCCCTGGCTCGCCTCTGAGTCTGCGTGTTTCAGCAGCCTAGGGTTTCTAGCCCTCTGGCCGCCCCCATGGCTACGCCTGGGGGAGGGCTCTCTTCTTCCTCGCCTCTCTTACCTGAGGAAGCCTTCAGGCGCCTGCTCTCTGCTCCAGGTCTCAAACCTGCTGCCCCCTCCATTCCAAAATTTATCAAGAAACTGGATGCTGTCCCGGAAATTGATCTCCCTACCGAGCAGCCCATCAAGATCACCCTAGCCCTTGATGAATGAGGCCTGGTTGGGCAGTTCATGGGGCTCTGGCCCTCTTCGAAAACCACTGACGATTGGATCCAAAGGAACTGGCGACCTCAGCTTAAGAACAAGGTAACCTGCTATCCTGTTGGAAGAGGATTCTTCATATTTGAATTCATTTCCAAATAAGATTGAGACCTCCTCTTTAGAAATGGCCCGTACTTCATGGGGACCCAAGGATTGTATCTCAGCAAATGGACCCCGGACTTCAATGCTGAAGTAGATGTCCCAAAGGAAGTGCCAGTGTGGGTAAGGCTCCCAAATCTTCCCGTACACTGCTGGAATTCTCAAACCCTCGAAAAAGTGGGGAATTCCCTAGGGAAATACATAGACAAAGCGGAGAACAAAGGACAGTACTCATGCACCAGGATTTGTGTGGAGGTTGACCTAGAAGCTGGGCTACCGAAAGCAGTAAAACTGAAAGTAGGGGACTGGCATCATTACCAAAATTGGATTACGAGCAGCTCTCGTTCATGTGCCGACATTGTCATGAGCACGGCCATTTCCAGAGAAACTGTCCCCAAATCCAAGCCCACGAGGAAGAGGAAGGCTGGAAAAAAGTAAAAAAGGGAAAAACTGGCAACAAAAATCATGAAAAAAAGTCAGGAAGTAACATGCAAAATTTTCCATCGAGCTCTTCCTTCCAGGAAGCCATCAAATCAACACCAATCGTCATTTAGGAAGAAGATCTAGGAAAACCTAGCGAACCTGCAGAAAATCAGACCAGCGATCCACATAAAGGTAAAGAGGCTACGTCCTATATTGAAGAGCCATTGGAAATGGGGGAAATATCTCTTCCAAGGGGAGTCTCCCCTGCTGATCTAGCTAGTCCCCTCAAAGACTCTAGCGCAGATCCTCTTCTGCTAGAAACGGATCGAGATGAAGAATCAGATGAAGGGGACTCCTCATGCAGTCTCCCATCGGTCCCCTTCAAAAATCCAATAGGTCGAAAGTCAAAAAAGAAGCAGAGGGAAGAAGCCTCCTACTTAGAGATCCTTGAAGGGTCACAAAAAACTCTGAAAGGTATCATGAACACCAGATCGAAGAAAGGATCTGGCCCGGCCTCCAAAGGTGCCACCTCCCCCCTCCGTTATTAATGCGCTACATCTCCTGGAATTGCAGAGGTCTAGGGTCTTCATCAAAAGAAGAAGCAATGAAAGATCTGTTTTGAATTCACAATCCTGAGATTATACTTGTCCAGGAAGCAGAAATGGAGGAAGCTGCTGCCCTCCAAGCTGGGGAAAAGTTCTGGAAAAAAGGCACTGGAACAGCTATAAACTCTAGAGGATCCTCTGGAGGGATAGCAACGTTCTGGGACTCCAATCTCTATACTCTTGAAGCCGAAGTTCATGAGCTCCACTGGATTTTTACCAAACTCCTCCACAAACCTTCGGGGCAGTCAGTAAGTCTCTTCAACCTCTATGTTCCTGTTCTGCAATCAGAAAAAAAAGACCGTTGGAAAAACCTAGAATCCTTTCTCAATCATCAGCATCTTGATAATATTATTGTGGCTGGCAATCTGAATGTTACCCTGGCCTCGAGTGAGAAAAAAGGTGGCTCGCTGGTCAGGGATTTCTCGCGGGAATGGGTGGAGGATATCATCCTTGGCTGGGATCTCCTTGACATAAAACCTGCTAGAGGGAAGTTCACTTGGACGAATAAGAGAGCTGGTCCGGGTCATGTGGCTGCCCGGCTTGACCGTTTCCTAGTCCACTCCTCCTTTCTCACCCTTGGTCTTTTGGCCTCCTCCAAAATGCTCCCTCACTGTACCTCGGACCATAATCCCATCCTGCTTGATCTGTCCCTCGCCCCTAACCTCGGTCCTATCCCATTCCGCTTCAGCCCCCTTTGGATCCAGCAAGAGGGGTTCCTTCAAGTTGTCTCTGATTCCTGGGCCACTCCTATTAAAGGGTCCCCTTCCTACATATGGGAATCCAAGCTAAAAAGACTCAAAACAGATCTGAAAAAGTGGTCAAAACGTCTTGTAACGCCCTCTTCAAAAAGAAAGGCAGCTCAAGCTGATTTGGAAGATCACCAATGCCTCATGGAAATCTCCGATATATCTGATAGCATGCTCAGAAAGGAAGAGGAGCTCCAGAAAGCCTTCTTCTCATCATGTAGGATGGAGGAGGAATACTGGAGGCAGAAATCCCGAAATATGTGGCTCATGAGTGGAGATAAAAATAACAAGTTTTTCCACAAGCAGGCTGAGGCTCGGAAAAACCACAATGCAGTCTCTGAAATCAACTATAAAGGAGTTCTGATCAAATATTTTGAGGGCATCAAGCAAGCTGCCCATAGTTCCTTCAAAGATTTATACACAGCCCCCATTGAGGACCCAATTGACACCAATGCCCACCCTTTTGATCTTATCCCTAATCTCATTAATCAGGAAGACAATAACCTCCTCACAACTCCTATTTCTATGAATGAACTCAAAGAGACCATTTTGATTATGAAACCGGACAGCGCGCCTGGACCGGACGGTTTCACCACTAGATTCTTCACCAGCTGCTGGTCGATTATAAAGTATGACCTCCTCAAAATGGTTCGGCACTCTCAATTAGTTAATAGGCTGGGAGGATGCACCAAATCTTCCTTCCTAGCTCTGATTCCGAAGGAAAAAGGTGCCAATAACTTCAACCGCTTCAGACCGATCTCCTTGTGCAATACAGGGTATAAGATCATCACCAAGATCATTGCCTCCAGACTTAAAATAATTCTTCCCAAAATTATTCCTGATAATCAGGGTGGTTTCATCAAGGGAAGGAAAATCTTAGACAACATCATCCTCGTCCAAGAAGCTATTCATTCCAGCCACCAGCGAAAGGAGAAAGTTATGATCATCAAACTTGACTTAGCAAATGCCTTTGATCGTGTCAAGCATGAGTTTCTGTTTGGTGTTATGGCCAAATTTGGCTTCTCCTCCACTATTATAAACTGGATAAAAGGTTGTGTAGACACTCCTTGGATTATCCCTCTAGTAAATGGCCGACCTTCGGGCTTCTTCAAAGAAACTAGAGGTCTCAGGCAAGGCTGCCCGTTGTCCCCTCTTCTATACGCCATTCAAGCCTCTGTTCTCAGCTTTCAGCTCAATCTCTGCCAGGAGTCCCAAACGCTACCTGGTCTCCGAATAGTGCACGGTGTCCGGAGCATAAATCATGCTCAATTTGCAGATGATACACTGTTATTAGGAGGAGCGAGCTCTCATTCTACCGAATATTTTAAGAATGAATTGGAAATCTACAAGATGGTGTTTGGAAGCCAAATTAACCTCCATAAAAGCAAGATATACAGCTGGAACTGTTCAGCAATAGAGCTCCGGGGTATAACCAGAATTCTTGAAATGGATAGCACAGCTAATTGGGATTCCTTCCCCTACCTTGGCATCCCCATCTGCAAACACAAGCCCAAGTCAGCATACTGGGATAACATCATAGATAAAATCAAATCTAAAATTCAAAATTGGGGTTCAAATTGGCTCAATACCGCAGGTAAAACCATCCTTTTAAAATCTGTCCTTAATAGTATGCCTATTTACCAATCCTCCATCATGCTAGCTCCTGCTCTGGTCATTCATAAAATGGAAAGTATGCTTCGAAAATTCCCGTGGGAAGGAGGCAAGGGGAATGAGAATAAATTCCATTTGATCAGCTGGAAAAAGATACTAAAGCCTCGCTTTGAAGGAGGGCTGTAAGTTAGAAGTCTCGCCTCTCAAAATCTGGCCCTTGGTGCCAAACTTCTCTGGCAGATTGTCTCTGGAAAAGACAGTTGGAGCAAGAAATATTTAAGGAAGAAATACTTCCCTGGTCCAAGAAAAAGATGCTTGGATATACCCCCCCCAAGAAGAAATGGATCCCCGATTTACAAGATGTGCCTTAAAGCTCTGGAACCTTTCTGAAGCAACCTTTACTGGATCCCGGGTGATGGTAAAACCATTAGAGTATGGGATGACTCTATCCTGGGAGATTCCCCTCTTGGATCTTGCATGGAAGTGGAGCAAATTAGAAACTGGATGTTAAACAATGGCATCACCTTGCTCTCGGACTTGTCTCGGTGGGAAGACAACATTTGGATAGGCTGGGACTTAGGCATCCCCCCTCCAGAACTCGCTGCTGATTCGGATCTGCTCTTAGTCCTTCTCCAAGGTAAATCTCCCGTCAAGGAAGGAACTCGAGACAAAAGAGGTTGGGGAAGTAACTCAGGAACCTATTCCTCTGCTGAAGGATACAAGAAGTTTCAGTCTACCCCTGGTGCTGCTCCTAATCCTGCAATCTGGAAACTCCTGTGGGAAAACTGCTTCATTCCCAAAATAGACATGTTCTGCTGGACCATGGCCCACAACAGTATCCTTACTGGAGATAATCTTAAGAAACGAGGGATGGAAGGTCCCTCTAGATGTTCACTGTGAAAAATGGAGACTGAAACAACGGATCACCTCATCGCTGAATGTAATTTCTCTAAAGAAGTCTGGGCCCAGGCCTTGAGGATTAGCCCGGGCATAATTCTCCCTACCTATATCCAAGAACTTCTTTCAAGTTGGGGGCAATTTTCCCCTTTCCTGCTGTCTAAAAAACCCCTCCTTCAAGCAGCCTGGAATTGGACCCTTAAAGCCATTTGTTGGAAAATTTGGACGGAAAGGAATAGTCGAATCTTCAGGGGGAAGGAAAGTCTCCCTTCCAGAGTAGCAGCTCAAGCCAGAGCAATAGTGGGGGAAGATCTGGAACAGAACTCCTCACTAGCTAAAAACGCCCCTCTCAAGCCCAAAGAATCCCATTGGCTTGCCCAGTTTGTCCACAATCATCACATCAGAACTCCCTCAAAAGCGCTCTTAGCCAACTGGGAAATCAGACTAGATGAGAATGCCTTCAACAGTTGGAAATTGGCAAAGACTACTTCCTGTCTATTCTTTGATGGCGCAGCAAAGGGGAATCCGGGACTTTCCGGTTGTGGTGGAGTTATTACTGATGCAAATGACAACTTGATCAGCTGCTATGCCTGGGGTCTAGGTAATGGGACTAATAACAAGGCTGAGTTCTGTGGGCTCTATCAAGGATTAAGGATCGCGAAGACCAAAGGTATTGCGAGGCTCCTGGTATTTGGGGACTCTCGGCTTGTAATCCAAGCCATCTCCAATAAAAAGCGACCCTCCAATCTGCATTTAGCCCAAATTATGAAATGAATCAGGTCCCTTTGTGAAGACTTCAACTCAATTAGTTTCTATCACATCCTTAGAAAGCTGAACTCTAAGGCAGATAAAGCAGCGAATGAAGGAGCTCGTTTATGCAGAGGTATCCTGCACATAGATGGAAATGAATCAATATGGGACGTCCCCTAGCTGGATCATTCATCCTCATTCGCCTGATAGATCTCTGTTGTCCCTAGATTTGCGTCTGGCTTTGAAGAGGAAATCCCTGTCCTTCGATTTTGCTCTCAAGTTGTCTGAGACTGAACCGCCCTCAGAGCTCCTTTTATTTCCCTCCTCCTCTACTTTGAAGTGCTCTGCCTCTGCTCCCCTCACTGAATTCACGCTGAAGGTTACTCTGTTCGGTAGTGTGGTCCTGCAGTGTATCTCGCTATGGCTTCGAGCTCATCCTCATCAGGTCTGTCTGTGGAGGCGAGACTCCAAGAAGTTGAATCATCCCTGGGAAGAATCCGTGGTCGCATGTCTGGCCTAGAGAAGTCGATGGACGATTCCAATAAGGATGCGAATAAAGCCTGGGACTTACTGAACGCTGATCTAAGAAATTTAAGAGAAGATCAAGCTGGTAACGCTGGGAAGATGAAGAGTCTCAAGGCTGAAATGCGAGCAGGTTTTAAAGATGATGCAAACGTCCACGGTGACTTTGGCAGGCGTCTCGTAGCTCTGGAAGAGGCTGTGGCAAAAATGGACTTGAAATGAAGAAATGGCGATCTGTTCCTGCCCTTTTCTCTGCTACTACTATGCTAAATAACTTTAATAAGGCCGTCAAGCCTCTCCTGGTCAATCTGTAGCTCTGGAAGTATGAATCTCTGTTCTGGTTTGTTAAAGCACCCGGCAGCTGTTTTTCCGGTTCTTATAATCTATCCTCTATTTTAGTTTAAAAAAATATCGATCCCAAACTCCTCTATGGGTATGACCAATATCCTTATCCAAAACCCACCAAACCCTCCAATGTTTGGCGCCAACGGTTAGGCTATTTGACAATAACTAGCAGGTTGAGCAGCAATTGAAATTGTCGCAATTGAAGGATGGTCATTAAGGAAAATTGGAATTCCATTGCTGTAGAGGTTGGGTCACTCTTTGGTAAACTAGTTGGGTCAACCTACCCATGAAAATAAAAATTTTGTGTTTCTTCATATATATATATTTTTTATTTTTATTATTTTATTTGGAAAATGTTTTTTGTTTTTTGTTTTTTTATGTATATA
>LPNX010763731.1:172649-204636 GCA_001517045.1 Pseudotsuga menziesii
ACTTGGTTAAACGAACAATGAATCAGGTAAGTAGTAATTTCTGGTAGAGAGTTGGGATGTGGGACTAGTTGAAGACTATGGGGTAGGTAGTAATCCTATGTGTATGGTAGGCTTGTTATAATGGTTGGTCTTCTATTAGTATGGTATACTAGATAAATCCAATTGGTATGGGGTAGATTGCCCAACCAATTATTATAATCTACTAGCCCATTCCTAGTTGGGTGTAAGCCACGCATATCAAATCTATATTCTAATTCTATTTAATTGGAGGTTTCTTTCACTCCTACCATGTAATATTGTACAATACTGCCCCAATGAGTTCCCTCAACATCTGTACTCCCCGACCTCCAGTTGTACTCCCCAATTCCTCTAGTTTAATGGTATACTCCGTGCAATCAATCTTCTAGCACCATCTTGGGAAAGATACTGGATATTCCTCGTAGCATAAATTCCTTTCTATTGTGAACCAACTGGCTCTTGGCTACCCTACCTTCTGAATCTACCCGTCAAGGAATGTCATTTGAAAGTGAAACCAGGAAGTTAACAAGGAAAAATGGGACCTATATTAACTGACTGGTTATCTCCTTCTCAAAAAAAGTAGTATATAAGGAAAGAGGCTAAACAATAAAAAATGGTAAGGAAAGTTACCAGTATAAATAATATCTATAAAGGCAAGTTCCCCATTTAAAAAGGCACCTGGAGATTGAACTGATTATGGCACCAAGGTTTGTAAGAATCGCCATCAATAAAAATATTCTAACGAATATTTCCTTTCATAAGAAGGCATCGACTTGTGTATCGAATCTGGGATCGACTACATGGAGTAGCATAATGGGAACCAGCATCAACTCTTTATGCATACTTGGATTGATTAACAACATCGCCACCTGATCACATCAACTTATACATGAAGTACAAACATCGAGTGTATCAACTCTTGGGATTGACAAACACTTGTGAGCACTGTTGAAAAATGGATGTAGGTTTCCTAATATAACACAAACCATAAATGACACCCTCTAACATTATGCAATATACACCCACCATATCCATATTACTTGCAATTAAAATATGGGTTTAGAAACCACTTTTATTCAAGTTCAACCTCTAGAAAAATTAAGAAAAAATTAACAGCGACTTATAGAAATAGCTAAACATAAAAAATACGTCATTAATTTTTTACCAAAATTAAAAAATCACTTCCTCTCACATATGGAAAATTAGTATGCATTTAGGAGGTATTCACACCTCTCACACCTGGAAAATTAGTACTAGTTCTTTCTTTGACAATTAGGTTATGCTCCAAAGCACTATAGACCTTTCTTCTCCCAAAGTTGTAATGTTGCTTACCAATGTTACTCTAGATCTTTTACTAAGGATAAATGATGCAAGGGAATTACTCTTAAATTGAAAAGTGGCCATTCAAAAATTAACATTCTAAATTTTACAAAAGGGAGCGGGTTTCCCTTAATTGAATATTCTCCATATGTTTAGGTTAGTTGTAATCAATTTAGTGAACTAGTTCTAGAAAGAATCGAGTTAGCTTTGTTGTCAATGGAAGAGTTAAGTTAGAAATAGGATAGAGTGCAATTAAATTCATTTAGGATATCTTGTGAAGCTGTCAGATTGTTAGCATAAATTTAGGAATTCACTTTCTAATTATATATTTAGTTTCCTTCTCCTCTTGTATATATTCTGAATTAGTTTGTTAAAAGGTTGGATTCTCCGAGTAATGGAAATCTTATTTCCATATGAGATTGTTGTAATCCCCAAAGTTAATCAATGAGTCTTACAATTCCTCGGGGTTGCTCATGAATATTAAAAATATAAAAATATTAAGCATATTACACAGTTTTAGTATTTGGGAAAGCATTATACTTTACTACAAAAAAAGAGGTGCAACAGCAGGTAAAGACTTCCACAACTCCTCTCATAAGTGTTTCTGGAAGGGGTCCCGCAGGGAAAGTAAAGGGTCCAGGTCCCTCTCTTGAACCTTGAAGTGAGGAAATTCTTAGATATTATAACCTTCAATCTCAAATCCTATACAAAACATTTTTGTTCTACCAACCCTTGGAATTTCTAGTTCCTTAGTTTTATCTATAAACATAACAATATTATTATGAACCTGGGGAGGTCTGGCCTATTTTTAGGGCTGCAACTTGTGAAAATCACGGGATATACAATAATAGATTTGATCCTTATGGCCTATTATAGTGCATCTGGAGGTGTAGTAATCCTTTGTTATTGTAAGGGAATTATGATCTAGCCAGTTCATCTCCACCACATCCACAACAAAGAAAAAAAACATGAATAAAAAAAAAACACAATAGATAATCAAGAAAAACACAGAACAAACCTGAAGGTCTAAACATTGATGCCATTCTGAAGGCAGTGGATACCCAACGTGAAGCTCAATACAAATATTTGAGAGTTTCAATTTCTATCCACCGAAACCAATCTCATCACCATGTTTAGAATTGCCTGAATTCCAACTCCATTTACTCTTCTTAGATGTGTCTTCAAGCATCTTCTTAGATTCAGACAAATTACTTGTAAATCTAGTCCTCTTAGCCTAGATTCAACACAGTAGGGTAGGGTTGTGATTCATATAATGGGGAAAGGGATTCATTTTCAGTGACCACGACCCCAGGATCAGCCTCTTCTTTCCCTGCTTAGTAAATTCTCTGATCCATTCTCAAGATTAGCTCCGCTTATCTGCACTGATGTCATTTCCCTCAATAAACCAAAAACTAAATGAATCTTCGGTTTATTGCATAAAAACCCTCAGTCTGCAATAGAGAATCCATCGTTATCTTGGGTATATCTTTCTGGTCTATAGAAGCGTTAGGTTCTCTATAGCAATTTACTAGGGGATCATGTGCCATATGTAGCGGTGTGGATTCTAGTTGGTCATGTCGGAAGAGAACCCCTCCCTTTTCTATATAATTTAGGGATGGGCACATCATATCATGCCCTTCTTTCCAATATGTAGGTGCAACATATCCATATCCAGATGGTGTCTAAAGCAATAAAATAAGGATGTCTAAAGGAAAGGAATATAGGTGGAATTAGATGTACTCACCGAGCTTATCATTGACGGGAGACACTACTCAGAGCAGTAGGTGTGGATGCAATCCGTGTCCAAGAAAAAGTGTACCTAATACTTCTTTATTTTGTCTGATTTTGGATTAAGCCTAGTAACCAAACCCAACGTCACCATGACTCCATGTAGATCATATGTTATAACACTATATTTAAACCATATGGTATAATATGGTATAATGTGGAGCCTAAACCATAAGCGCCAATGTTTAAAACATATCACAAAGGCATATGTTTATATCCATTAAAACCATACCAATATAATATGAATTGTTATATTATTATATGCCACATCATAAATCTTAACCATATCTTTATCCAAGGTCATGCCACGAAGAGATTGTATGCAAGCTGTAATGTCAAACTTTATGTGTTATAACCATATAACATAAAAAAATGCCATCGTTTGAACTATGGAATTATAACGTGGTAAGGTTTAAATATATGTTATGTTGGTATAGACATAATTGTGTTTTTATATTACTAAAAATGATTTTAAGTATTTTTTTAGTAATATTAATAAGATATAGAAATATTAAACAATGTTAATTTTAACTTTTGATTATTTTATTTTTTATTTTTGAAGGTATTTGGTTTTATAAAGAAAAATTGACTAGTCAACAAAAAAAAATTCAAAGATATGCCTCTAATAATTTACATAAACCTCCTAAATGTGCTCCATGCCAATATATCTTCTTGAATATACCTGAAGTCAACACCTTGTTATATAGTTATATCCACTGCAACAATTTTGTTTTTAGAGGAGTAGTGGTTTTCTTTACTTTCAATATGCCTTTTTATAGAAGAAAATAATTTTATTTACTTTAAATATTTAAAATAGAATGATAACAGATTAAAAAATTTTAAGTCAAAATTACTTAAAGAGAAATGCAAGGTAATTATTAATTGACCAAAGGAGAAAAATAAGCTAGAAAACTTATGGTTAACTCTTATTGTGGATGGAGTGAAGGAAGGTAGTGAAAAAGAAAACTAGGAACAATTTATGTAATGTCTCCATCCATCTTGGTTTTGGAGAATTAAAGGATAAGCAAAGGATATCTTGAAAGAGGTTTTACTTCTCAAATAATGAATGCTTTATGAAGCTTGAAGCAATGAAGAAGGAATCTTACAAAAAGGTTCGATTTCCAACAAATTTGTTGAGGAAAATAATCTTTAGCTTTTGAAATTACGATTGTTAAAGTTGATCATATATGATAATGCTATGTTATTTTGTTTTGCACAAATTTTTGATTGAAATATAAAGTGGTAGTGCTTTTTGCGAGAGTGTGCTATTAGACATAGATGTTTTAGTTTTTCACAAATTTTTGATCGAAATATAAAGTCGTAGTGCTTTTTGCAAAAGTGTGCTATTAGACATAGATGTTTTAGGATTAAGTTTTATATGAGGTTTATCCATAATTTCATTTTTTTGGGGGGTTGGAAAGCAAAATATATATTAGTTTAAATTTTTCTTCAGTTGGAATGTACAAATATAAAAGAATTTATAAATTATTTTATTTATTTTATAGAGAGATAGAGAGAGGGGGATAAACTTTAAGTTATGGGATCTTAATAAAATTACTTTGTTTATTGTAACAAACTACTTTTATGTTAAAAAAACTTAGAAAAATTTGAACCAAATTTTTTATGTTATTAATATTTTGGAAAATAATTTAATGTAACTTTAGTGAGACTTGATCTCCCGACAATTTATACTAAAAAATATTTTTTATATTTAAATAAAATTTTATAGAATGCTTAATATAAATATATAAATATGGCTATATATATTAAAAAAATAAAATTAAAATACTATTTTTAAATATATTAAAAAATATTATAAAAAATATTATAAAATAACTTCACTAGTTCAACAAAAATTGGGTCACACTTCCATTAAACGTAAGGCATAATAAGTACATCACATAATAATAATAAATAAATCCCAAAGTGTGCAAAAGAAATTAATAATACTAAGGGTCTCTACATACAATGCTTGTTCATTTTCCTTGTTCCGTCTAGCCATAGCATCAAAAATGAAAAAAAAAAGACAAATGGGGAGAAAATAGACGTACGACCATAAATAAATATCATAGAAGGAATCATATCCAACCCCCTAATCCATTTTCCCTCAAAGCGACCACCGTTCTCTATCACAAATAGATGTGGGAAGAGATGCCTACTCTCACGTCTCAAACAATAACATCCAGATTCAAGAAAGACACAACACACCAAACAAGAAGATATGATCCATCTTGAAAGCATGAAAGGAGAAGATGGACCAGCAAGCAGAAATTACATGGCCATGGAAAGAGGAGAGGAAATTGTAGAAGCGGAAATGCCATAAATGCTGAAATGAAAAGATTGTGATTGTAATTTCCCACCTGCCATTGTTGGTTCTCTCCATTTGTTTGTTCTCTCCATTCCCTATTCAATATCGAGTGTACAAACATTTTAAAAGAAAACAACATAAAGCAATTCAATGTGAAGCTTAAAAAGGAAACAACCTAAAGCACGGGTTAAACAAGAAAAATGGAAGCAAATTTATACATAAAAATTTATATTATATATTTGTCAAAATAGGTTGTTTTAAATTGTTTTTTTTCAAAAGTGTAAATGAAAAAATTATGGAATCTAATATTACTGAAATATAAATTATATATTTTGTTATAATTTATTGAAATTTAGATTATATATTTTGTTAAAATATCGCTTTCTAAATTGTTTTTCCTAAATATAGAAAGAAACTTGGTGGAATCTTTCTATATTAATGGTTTTTTTTCATTGTAAAAAAATATGTAATTTGTTATTCATAAGAATCAAAATTACATCATAGTTGTTCATTTAAAATCCCCTTCAAAGTAGGATAGAAGACAATATTGAATCCCTGGGAAAAACATTACAATATACAAAAATAAATGAGAGGGATTCTACCCATCAACCTGTAGAAAGCAAAAATGCAGAAAAGACAAAAATAACTGTGAGACAAAAAATAGTAGGGCTCCGAAGAGTTGTCATATAGATACAACCTAAAACTGTCCAAGGCAAAAACATAATGGAGAAACTAGAAGCAAGTAAAGTGACCTTCAGTAATCATGATTCAGTTTGAGTACTAATTAAATAATTAGTGAAGAATACCAGAGCAGTCTCTTATCATAAGATTTGATAGGTTGTCTACGTCATAATTGAATTCCCTGTATTGGTGCCTGAAGGATAAAAAAAGAAAACAATTCTTTAGGAGCCCAATCCTTTTAAACCAACAATCATAACTCAGTGAATACAAATTGGTGAGACCTTTGGCCCAATCAATTATCATGACCTTTGATTCGCCAAAAATAGAAAGCTAGAGAATAATTATTTTTTTTGCGAACCATAAAAGCCCCCATAAGGCTAAAAGTTCATGCAATTTCTTTGTTGGATCTATAAAGATTGACGTGCATGGAACTAATTCTACTAATAGAAGGTAGACAACTTACAAAAATTACACTTCATTTCCAAATTTCCAAATTTTCATGACACAATTAAAAATGACTAACATAAATGACTAATTCATATTCTTCTAGCTAGTAATTTTTTATGCCGTGACTAAATTAGTCATTTTTAACTATGTCACTTATTATCTAGTCATATTTGTTAACTAGTGACTAAATTAGTCATTAATTTTAGTCGTTTATAGTTGGGTCAATCAAAATTGATCATATTTATTAGTAAATCACTTGGAAAATCTGTCGTGACAAGACTTTTTAGTCACCTAGTAGCTATTCCTCATTTTGTACTAGTGCTTCCATTGAGTTATCCAAATGAGAAACCCTTTCATTCAATGGTAACAAAAACTTTTGTGATGTGAAGACAAGTACAAGAAACTGCAAAGCATTTCTTTTAGTCACTTCCTGCAATCCTATATTTTCGAGACATAGTGCATCAAGACCACTAGGGATGCAACAAAGTGCTTTTGAGGAAGGGAAAAGTAAATCTTCTGATATATGATCCAAGAAAGCAGTTGTAAGACCTGCTGCATGTAGCATTGAGAAACAATTTTGATCTTTATGAATGAGTTCACTCACAAGTGTCACAGCTGAAGAGAAGATGTCACCACAAAACTTATGGGAATGGCATAATATTAATGATAGGCTTGATGGAAAGGTACTCTCCTCTGATCCTGACGGACTTGTTGTGGCATACATTGTTGATCCCAGTGGCTTGAGTAATTCCTTGATAAGACACCTATGAGGATATGGAATCTAGCCTTTATCATCATCATATGTTGAAGGTGCAATACTTCTTTCTACTAACAAATCCACAACACTTGTAACCTAAAATTGTAGTCTCTTAATAGTATCGTCTAGACCTCTAATATCTCTGAACAGAGTGACTGCTGGATTGTTGTAACCCATAAAATTTTGGAGAGTATTTACAACAAATATGACAAGGTGTGTATGACAAGAATTGGTGTCTTTATAAAAAGGTAGAATTGTAGGAATCAGTCCAGTTTCTCTCATAGGATTTGGTGAAGTTGAGGATGATGTTACATATGGCAGAAAAAAATAAAAATCCCCTTCTAATAATGCAACGGGATATGATTCCATAGTATTCAATGACATGACAAACTTTTGCACCAAGCTGAATGAAAACACAATTTGCTGCATTGCTAAAAATATTTGGAACATTTAACACCCAACTCCTCTCATGAGATGCAAAAATTACTACAAACTAGTATCCTAAATCCCAAATAGTGTTTGATATAATGTTATATGGTATAAAGTTCTCATATTGCAACACCTTCATTATATCATTAATAAAATCATGATCATTTGAAAAAAAAATGCCCCCAGTTCTTCACGGTTTTAACTTGATTGCATCAGTACCGTAAAGGCCATCAGTCAAACACAGTTGAAATTCCTATAAGTGCTCAGAGAAGGAAATGAAAGTGTATACCTGATTTGATTCCATAAGGAAAACTTGAGCTCATTGGGTATTTAATATTTATCAATTAAGTCTTTTACAGGGACTAGATCTTTTGGTTGTAAATGCAAATCAGAAATGTGTATTACTTGTAAACCTTACAGACTTCCAGCATTTAAATTTTCTTCATTGTCTATACCATGTTTAAAATAAAATTCAAAATGTAATGTCGACTCTAATTGGATGCTGATTCATCACAACCATTTTCCACAACACACGGGAATAGACCTAGTCCTTCTTTAATTCCCCATCCTTGTGATAGAGAAAATAGTTTTGACCTTCAGAAAATCCGACCCTATTCAATAGTTTTGACCTTAAATATTATCACATATGGAATATTTTATCAAGAAAATATTCCAGAAGAAAGGCATACTGCTAACTTCATGAGTTCATGAGGGTTTCTGAAAAAAAACTAAATAAAACAATAAAATTTCCCAAAGAAAGAGATTCGACACTTACACTTGGAGGATTCAAATTTTACTGAACTGATACCTAACGAAGAAAAATAGGAATGAGATCAGAAGGGTTCTTTACAGACTCGCAAATGCATCTAGATCTACGTGAATTGAAAATTCACCTTTCTGTCAAATAGTCCACCCCTCAAAATGTATGAATTAGAGAATATAAACATATTTTATCAGGACTCTTTTTACATGTGCATTTAACAAAACAAAAATGTGTATATTACTTATCTGAGTTTCGACAAAGTTTGATACTATCCATCGCACTATATTCGATCAAGCGCAAGGTGTGGAGTTTGGCTCTTCTTCACGGCATAGGTTATATTGCCCATTCTTTGAAAACACTTATCTTATTTCTATTGTTTTTGGTTTTGTATTAACATCCTCTTACACATTATCTCTGAGTCCCTTGAATCCATGCAGATCACAAAAATGTGAAGGATAAATAACTCCCCAGATAAAATTGCTACCGCGTCCCTCATGCCCTCTTCTTCTGAAGAGACAAATCTCAACAATTTCTTAATAGTTTTTCCTTTTTCCTTAATTTATAATATTAAAAGATATAGATTACCTATCTAAATCCACTCTACTATCTCATAAGGATGTATATTATACACAACATCTCATTCATCCATCCTTTATAATATATACACATGTGTATAATGGTTTCAATAGTTAATTAAACATTTACTCTTTTAATATGTTTACATATTTACCTATATGTATTTAGTAATTGGGGCTCTTAATAGTATAATCTATTTAAAAATTTCTTGTGACATATAACTTATAATACAATTTATTGTTATAAATATAAGGCAATTTAATTAAAATAAACAATATATATAATTAAAATTACATAAAATATTTCTTCTATTTTGTTGGCATCTTATCAAAATTTTCTAGATTATGCTTGGAGACTTGATTCCATAAGATGAGAGTTATTACAATAGGACAATCAGTTAATCTAATAACAATTAACTTTTTATTCTAACTAAACAATATAATAGGGTCCTTTATATACTTTCCACCAATTAGTAAATTGGTCTACTCAATATCTCTCTCAACTTATAAGAAAGATTACAAGTATTTAGATCATCAAGATTGGTTAAGTATTCTTATAGTGCTTGAAACACCAAGATCACACTGGTCATCCAACTCATGGTTCTCAACTATTCAATCTCTCCCTAGTGGATTCATGCCCAATTCGTTCATTCGATTCAAACCCTTAGTCTCCTACATCTACTAAACAAATTCAAAACTTAATAAATTAACATGACATTACTTACAATGATTTTACCAAGCTTGAGTTTCTCGTTGAAAAGTTGCACCTTTACGTTTACCATGTATTTTTTATTACTGAAGAATAACAGTACAAGATGGGATGTTACAAGATCATTTTCATTTGTTTTAATATTTCTTTCCATATTAATATGGAATCTATTTGAATTCTAGAATGTACCATTAACATCCCAAAATAAGCATACAACAAATCAGATTTGGTTTTAAGGCACCTATAGGAACTCTACAGCAATCGGTGACATTCCACACAAGTGTTTGATGAAATATCAAGTCCATACCTATCCAAAGTTAAGGACTCTGTCAGGAGGTCTCCCTCAAGGAAACACTATGAAACTGTAATGTACACCATTTTGTGCCCTCATGTACCACTGTATACCATTGTGTGCAGTATTAGTACAATTACCTGCATTTTTCCATTGAAAAGAGTCAACCAAAATTAGTAACTTGGTCTTTAGTAAGGAGTAGATTGGGGCAAGACATAAAATAGTGATGTAATATGTTTTTTGATAGGTAATATGTTTCCAAGGTATACAGACATAAAGCACTTTTCCTTGGAGATGAGACAATTCCCTTGCTGCCCTCAAATGTATGATACCATCAAAGGTAATTAGAGCTTGTGTATTGAAATCCTTAGTATCTGAATTGTATACAAATATATCACACTAATATTGAGGGACAAATGTAGTAAGATCATGTAATATTGTTGCTTTACGACTAGAATTTGTAGGCTGAGACCAACAGGAATTCTAACGATAGAAAAAATGCCCAAGAAAATCAATTGCCTAACCCTAATATTCCAAAAAATATTAGTCCTGATACATAGAAGCAACCAAAAACTAAAGATACTCCAAAATTGCTAAAATCAATTGATCTTACAACCAAAATTTCACAATGAAATACTTTATGTAGGGTTTCGAAGACAGAATGCGACTGATGGGTTTTAATGAAAAATATGTAATTGAAGTCTCAAAATAAAAAAAAATTGAGAATGTGAAGGACCTTTCCATAGGTCAAGAAGATATTTCTCCATGTGCTTAGGAATCATAATTTGAAGCACCTTGAATAGGTGGATGATGTCTTTCTCCATGTGCTCAAGAATTGTAAGAAAAAAAAGTTCTCGCTTTGTATTTGCTAGAAAGCAATCCCAGCAATCCTAGTTCATCCATCCATTCCCCTGCATTGATTTTTATTTGTTCCACCACCAGTGTCCCTGTTGGTTATACATAGTTCATTCAAATCCTAGGTCCAGACAGGGTATTTGGGGATGGTAATGGATTCGTCGCGGTTCAGTGCGAATATTTGTGCCTGAAGGGGTTGAAGGTCCCAGTTAATGAACTTTTGGGCCCTTCCCTACCAATATCGTGTTTAGCCTACTGAACGTTCATGGTGAACTAGGATCCGCATTATATTCTCTCCTCCATTCATTATATCCATATGTTAATTATAACCACTAAATGCAATCAATTTTAACCATAAAAGAGGGTAATGTCTTACCTTTATCTCCAACTATTGAAGATTAGGCTATTGCAACCATGGAATTTAAAATGGCAGCTATTCTTAGTAATTATAATAGTTAGAATCTAGTCCTTTTAATTTTTATTTTACCCCAAAAAAATTCTTAGATTTTTAATTAATTTATATTTCTATCAAAATAAATAAATAAACAATTTAATTTTTTAATATTAATATATTATATAATGTTTAACTATAATATATTTATATTTAAAAATCATGTTATATTAATTTTTATATGTTAAAAACCTATTGAATGGCAAGAGATCATTAAAATGGAGATAGGATTTTTTAATTAAAATAAAAGATGTTGTTTTCATAACTAAGGGCATCAAGGGGGGACTTTTTAACTTTTTGAGAATAGGTGTGACGACGACCCTCATGGGTAGGTGTCAATGACTATTTATTGGTGGACACAAATTTTATAGATTTCACTATCAAGATCAAAAGACTTTAACTTGCTGAACTTTTAACTGATTGGCGAGAGGGTCAAACAGACTCGGAATTTGGAAAACAAAATATGACATGATCGATGAGATTAGATAAATTGAGTTATACCAAAATGGAGACATGAATATGCTTAATGCGGAAACCTTTAAGCTACCAATTCAACTTGACCATGGCATGACAACACATGAAATATAACTCGCACAATTTAAAATGACTAACATAAATGAGTAATTAATATTCTTCTAGCTAGTCATTTTTTATGTCATGACTAAATTAGTCATTTATGTTAGTTACTTTTAACTCGGTCAGTTATTCTCTAGTCATATTTGTTAACTAGTGACTAAATTAATCATTAATTTTAGTCATTTATAGTTGGGTCAATCAAAATTGCTCATATTTAGTAGTAAATCACTTGAAAAATCTATGGTGACTAACATTTTTAGTCATGTAGTCACTAATTACTCATTTTGTACTAGTGTAAGCACTAGGGGTTATTCAAAACAATTTAATAACTTTTGAGTGAAAACGACTCAAGAAAAATATTGATCTCATGAGACTTATTTATAAGTGATTAAATGGAATTTTGAATTTATGTATTCTCATCAAGTACTGAAGAATTACCATGTTATATGAGGGAATCCAATATGTAAGGATGTTTAGAGTTTCCTAGCCTTGTATACCTAACCATCTGCCTATTTTGACCTTAATGAAGAAGTGTCATTAAGTCTAGGGATCATGGTATAGTATGCCCAAAGAAAAATGTTAACAAATGTTATATTATTATGTATTTTATACATGGTATGTATAAAGAATAAATATACCAATAATATTAATGATGAAAGAAAGAAAGGAAAGGTCTATCCATTATTTTTTATTATTAAAAGATAATAAATAGTAGAAACACCTACAAAAGTCTAATTAGGAAATAGTTGAAAGTTCCTAAGTTAAAGTATTAAAAATTAACCAAATTAATTAAAAAGGGTTAAATCAAGAAATCAAGGTTTCTTGATTGAACTGTCCCTTTGACTGAAAATTTTGTCTATAAATTCTCAAGCTAAGGAAAGTCTTGGGGTTCTGATCTATCTCAGGGGAGTCATTATTCTTCCTGTTTTCCTCTCAAGTGAATTCTTGGAGAACATTTTCCTCAAAGGGAAAAAGGAGAACTCATCCATACCTAATATACTAGATAGGAAACCCTACCTCAGGAGCTCCAGCTTGAGGGGATCTGGAATAAACCAGGAACGATTCTGGTTCATAGGTGGGTGGAACGTGGTAGTTCCCAAGTGATTTGGTCATCTAATACAAAGGTCATATCTACTTATGAATTATTAATTTTGGTTATTTGAGTTTGCAGGTTCAGCCATTGCAAGAGCTTCAAGTTACAGGTATGAAGCCCTAGACTTCCTATTCAATTTATCTAGAATAAATTATGGCTATGTTAGGCAAATGATTACAATGAATTTCCTAAACTTATGTGTTTGGTTCTCTGTTTAAAATCTTCTAGGGTTTACATTTTAAATTATAACCCTAGTATGCAAGTTATTTATATACCAGATTTATTTAGGGTGTATTCCTCAGTTTACTTATGCAATTGTAATTCATTTATAAATTTTTAACAAGGGATTTGTGCCCTAGTTTTAATTTAATGTATTATATTTACTGTTGGAATGGTGTTCATTATAATCTAGGTTTTATTTCAGATCTTTTAACTATCTACTATTTTGGATTTTATAAACTCTACTGACATATTCCATTTGTCAGCAGAGGCATGTTTTAGATTTATATAGACTAGTTCAGAAGTAAGATATACATATATAAGTATAAGCTTACAACCTAGTTAACCTAAGCTATTGTCTACAACTGAATCACCATATATATAATAATATAAATCAACATATATAAAATAGAAATAGAAATATAATATACTAATACCATCACTATATATAAAGCACACTTTAGAAACATTCCATTTAAAATGCAAGATAAAACCAGCAAAGACCTTTCACGGTCTACATATTTAAAATACACACTAACTACTAAATGATTTCCATTAAAATAACTCCATTACAATCAAATAAAAAAAGTAAGTATCGTTGCCATTCATTGGTCTAAAAACAAGTTCCTTTTCCTAACTAGAATCCACCGTCCTAATATTATAAATCTACATAATCAAATCGTATGGCATAAATCGAATAGTCGCATCTAACAGAAACTCACAGCTATAATTTAATAATTAAACAAAGAACAATATAATATAAACAATTAAAACCATGTAATCACATTAAGGTCGCAGGAACGAATCCTGTAGACTATCTTTGCAATTTTTCGCTTACATAATCTATGATGTGCCTAGTATCAAAATTCACAATAAATATTAAATACACAAGGGCCAAATTTATAAACCATATCATAATCTTATACACTATCCAAGTAAATATACAAGAGAGGGTAGGAGCTGAATCCTGTAGAGTCATTCTACATTTTTTAAGGATACACTATGCATAGAGTGTAAGTGGGATACAATAATAAAATACATTCACTACAGTAAGGTCGTGAGACCCTCACTTTGAAATCACACTGTAAGATCGGCCTCGGCCCCAACTCTAAACACACAAGCTTTAAATAAAATAAAAAAATCATTACCAAGAGGTCGGAAGACCCTTACTAAGCTATGCACAACTTTTACATAAGCCGCAACTTATAAATAAACTACAGAGAACATATAAATAACAATCTTACATAGTCAACAAATCCACCTACAACAACGAAATCCATCCAAATTTTGCACCCATGACCCTTTTTTTTCCACATGGTGCTAAATAGGAACCACAAGGTAAAATCTAAACAGTCTACAATTTTGCAGGAGCCATGGAAAGCGCTTATGCCATCCATGGCATGGCCCAAGCCATACACTGTCAACATTACTAATTATCATAACTAAGATAATAATGAAATAAATATTACAAAGTCCAACCATGAGGGAAAATTCCATACAAAACCCAAGATTAAATAACACCAACATAGCATAGAATCATATACACAAAATTATAAATATTAAATCAAGTTTACACAGTCAACCAATGGCTATGGCACCATTGCAAGAAATGGTGCTGCCATTGTGTATTTTTCACAAATCAACCTAAAACATACAAATTACATGTAGATCCTATAAAGGATTTCAAGTTTCTCCTTACATGCAGAAACCTCTTTAAATTTACATCCCATTACATAATTAAAAACAGACTCGAGGGAAAATGAAATCCAAACTCCAAGGCTCAACGTTGTTGTGTTACCAAAAGCACTCTGCCATGATACAAATAACCCCCTAAAACCTATATGCAACCATAAAAACCAAACGTAAGAATACTAACCACCGACAAGTTAAATCCTAGTCTCAAATCCAAGTAATGATGATTATTGACTTATTGGTAGGCTTACCGTAATGGTAATTCCAACCCATGGCTCGCAGTCATGATATGAATCCCACATCTCCTTGACACCCTGTCACCTACAACCACAACCCAAGAAACAAAGGATGAGAAGTATGGAAGTCAAACACGCCACAAAACAACACTACAATGCTGTAAAAACCACAGCAAAGCCTTACGTTCGAGGCCCTGGATATTTCCTTCATACCTTTGTGCAGATACGAGAACAAAACAACCAACAACCAAGCGAAACGACAAGCCATCATCGATCCAAACTCTATGATGGGGATGCCACAATTTCCAATATGCATTAATGGCACCAGCTCATGTCCATTATCAAGGAAAAAACCCACTTCTGCATACTTTACAAACGACACAATATCGTCGCCACCTTTGTCATTGCATAATGTTAAAACTCCAACGTTTCGATGTTTGAACCATGTCATATATTTTGCTACCCCATAGTTTAATGCAGGGTATAAGAATTATATGCACTATGTACATTAGGCGCTAAGCCTTTAATCCCTTTCTTATCATTCCCTTAGGGCTATGCATAAGACCATGGCATAATTCTTATGCCATGGTATGTTGTTTGTTTCATAAAATAAAGAATTGGTCTTTTAACCAAAGTTCTAACCTGCCAAGAATAAATAAAAGATGCATTAATATTTTTAATACAATAAATATGAGATACACCTAGGTTTGCATATGGAAAATTGATTGGTAGCTCATAATGAATAATAAACGTCCTTAGATAAGAATTCTAGGATTGGTAAAGAATAAGCGAGGAAATTACCTTGTAACTAAACCAAGTATGTACAAAACAATAATAACGATCAGTGGGTGTGACTAAGCTACGAGTGTAAATACACCTGCACATAAACAAGTTAAGATTTCCTTAGTTCAAACTGAACTAAGTAAGGCCGGCAGACAATTCGAAGCTTTACGTCTCAGACAGTCACATGGGAGAACTAGTCCCACCACTCCGCCCACTTTAGTTCCAGAATCAAAGTTAAGTTAGAACCATATAAATAAAAAGTAAGACTATGTAGAAATGAACGAATCATATAATCAAGTAACGACAAATACACAATAATGTATAACCATAAGAATAATGTAGTAATCAAGATTTATAACATCGTAAGTAAAATATAGTAATATTCATAACTAAAAGTAAGATGATTGAACGTAAGAATAGATTATGACCAAATAGTGGTACATTCAATGGATGTTATATTCTTCAAGTTCGATAATGTTTCGCATAGGTAGTTTTTACTAGCCTAATAAATTTTTATTTATTTTCAATTTTTGGTGACATTACAAGTGGTATCAGAGCCTAGTTTCAATACTCAGAGACCTATGGGTGCACTAAGCATTGACTGCAATGAAAATAAAGTATGTTATTAAATTTTGTTACTAACAGAAAATTTTCTATCGTTAAATATTTTGCAAATTACAGGAATTTTTACAAAACAATTCAGATTATGAATAGTGAGGAAGATAACAGCTGACTAGGAAAGATGAACACCCCCACCACGGAAGCAGATCTAGAGGTGGAATTAAGGACTGATATTTTGAAGACAATACACGGTCTTCAAGAAGAACTACAAAGTTTCATAGAAGATTGTCTGAACGAAAGAAATGAACATAAAGCTATTAATGAAGAATTACTGAGAAATATGATGGGAGGAAGCCCACAGGGAAATCCTACTCAGTACGCGAACATATCCAAAAGAGAACATTACCATAAACGGGCCAGTAGGCAAAGGGAAGATGAAAAAGATGAACTTATCCTTGAAACATCGAAAGGAGATCATCATAGTCCTTCAAGTGATGGCTCTCTTTCTCCTTGCAGAAAAAAACAAAGAACCGGTGACAGTATTCAGGGGGGACTTAGAAAAATAAGACCCCCAACCTATGAAGGTGAAGTAAACAGTAGGGAGAAAGATGAAGAGTGGCTGCTAGGTATGAGAAAATATTTTCAAATTCATAACCACTCAAGTGAGATGAAGGCTTAGCTTTCCATCTATAATTCAAATTGTAAGGCAGCAATATGGTGGAGGTATTTGAAACACACCAAGAAATATGAGCTAAGAGAAATCCATAAGGAGAACTTCTGAAAAATATTCCAAGAAAACTATAAGTAAAAAAGGTTCTTTAAATGAAATGGAAATAGTTCCATGAGCTACATATGGGTTCCATGACTATTGACACTTTTATTAACAAATTTCTAGATTTGTTACATTCTGTACCATACATTAAGGATGAAAAGTTAAATATCCAATAGTTTTTAGGATTTATTAATCCCAACTTTTGGGAAAGAATTAAATTCGACATTCCAAAAATTTTGCATACCACGCTGCACAAGGCCAAGCTCTACTATGAGCATGGGTAGCTACGGCAAGAGAACATGAACTGAAATAGAGACAAGTCAAAGAAAGTTTTTGATAACCGAAAACCTGGGTTCAACCCATAGCCATACAGAAAGCAGAATAACAACTTTCAAGCAAACTAGAACTTCAATAAATCTGGTATGAAGCCTTATGTACTAGCTCCTAATGTTAAAAATCCAGTAGCAAGTGCAACCAATGCTACTCTGGTACCGATCAAGCGTTGGAAATGCAACATGACTCATTATGCTCGAGATTGTAAGAGCTAGACCAATGGGGCCTTGCATAACTTACAAGAAGAACCAATCGTCGAGGACATAGTGGGAACATCACAGATATATGTAGCATTGGATGGTCGACATGAAGAACATGAAGCTAGCATGGTTGAGATAGAAGGTAAGATCTTGAACACCTCTATTTCAATACTTATTGATCCTAGTGCTTGCCAAAACTATGTTTAGCCTCAAATTGCTGATGTGTGCAAACTAGGAAAAGTAAAGCATGATAAACCTTGGATGTTATAGTTAGCCATAGGTACAAAATGGAAAGTTTTGGAAATACTTAAAGATTTCGAGCTAAACCTAAATGTTTTTCCTTTAAAAGTAAACCTGAACATCCTACCCTTAGGATCGTATAATATACTTATCGGCATGGATTGGTTGGAAAAACACCATGTCATGCTTGATTTCTTACACAACTCAATCTTGTGTAATGATATCCAAGGGAACCAAGCAAAGTTTCAAGTAATTCCAAAGAAAGTTTTCGTGAGGCAAATATCTTCCTTACAAGCGAATAAATGCATGAGGAAAGGCTATATGTTGTTTGCAGTAAACATCTGAGACCTAGAGTCTGAAAGAGAAAAATGCATATAATACTTCCCCATTATTGAAGAATGGAAACATGTATTTCTCAAGGAAATATCAAGATTAACTCCAAAACAAGAATTAGAATTTTCCATCAAAGTTACCCTAGGATCAATTCCCGCTTCAAAATCCCCTTACCGCATGAGTGCACCTAAGTTGGTGAAACTCAAAATGCAGTTGCAGGAGATTATAGAGAAAATATATATCTGACCTAGTGTGTCTCCTTAGGGATCAATAATACTATTTGTAAAGAATAAGGATGGCATGATGTGGATGTGGATCAATTACTGTGTGCCGAACAAAATAACTATCAAGAATCGATACCCACTCCCTCAGATCGATGACTTGTTCAATTAGGTGGGGGGATCCAAAATATTTTCAAATATTGATCTATTATCTCGGTACCATTAGGTATGGATTAAAGATGAGGATATTCACAAAACCTCCTTTCATACAAGGTATGAGAACTGCAAGTTTGTAGTGATGCCATTCGGCTTGAGCACTACACCCGTGAACTTTATGTGTATGATGAACATCATATTCAGTAAGTATGTAGATAAGTTTGTCTTGGTATTTAGAGACAACATCCTAGTTTTATTCCAAGAATAAAGAGGAACACGAAGATCACCTTTGCATAGTACTATAAGTGTTACGAGAACACAAACTTTACACTAAGTTTAGTAAATGTGATTTTTACAAAGCACAAATACAGTACTTAGATCACATTATCTTAAAGACAAGGATATATGTGGACCTGAAAAATATTAAATCCATAAAGGATTGGCCTACCCCTACTAGTGTCACTAAAATCAAGTCCTTTTTGGGATTAGCTGGATATTATCAAAATTTCATTAAGAACTTCTCGAGAATCGCTTTCACCATGAACTCTTTGCAAAAGAAAGAAAATAAGTTCTTGTAGACTTCCAAGTGCGAAGATATTTTTCAATATCTTAAGCAACTTGTGATGGCCGCACCAATACTACGAATTGTAGATCCTGATGGGGATTTCATTGTTTGCATGGATGCAATCAAGGAAGGAGATGGAGGAGTCCTCTTGCAGAATGATCACGCAATATTTTATGAATGGAAGTAGTTAAAATAGCATGAGTAGAACTACCCTATGCACGATCTTGAGTTAGCCTCCATCATCCACGCGTTTAAAATGTGGAGGTAGTGCCTCATGGGAAGGAAATTCCTTCTCAAGACAAAAAATATGAGTTTGAAATACTTGTTCAATGAATCAGATCTGAATGCAAGGAAATCTAGGTGGTTATATTTCCTTACTGAGTGCCATTTTGAGCTAAAGCGCATTAAGGGAAAATAAAACAAGGTTGTCAATGCTTTGAGTTGATGAGATCATATGATATATGAGGTGACTTTGAGTCAAACTGATGCATATTTGCATGAGAGGATTAGAACATCCAATGGAGTCAACCCTTTCTATAAATAAATCCTTAAGAAAATCTAAGAGAACAGGTTGTTGCAACAACAAAAAGAATCCAAGGTAAATGAATACAGAATACTATGGTCCAAGGACATATTGCACATTCTAGAAGGAGGGGGCATTCGATCCAGCATCCTCACATAATTTCATCGAGAACCCTACTAAGCACACCCGAGATATCAAATGATGATATCCACCATCAAGAGACACTTTTTTCTGGCCTAAGTTAAACGTCGGCATTGCGATGTTTATCGCAAAATTTCAGGAATGCAATCTAGTCAAAGCTGAGCATCAGCATCCTTTGGGATTCCTATAGCCAATACCCATTCCAGAATGGAAGGGGGAGGTCATTAGTATGGATTTTATCATCGGCCTACCGAAAAGTAAGAAGAAAAATGATTCTATTTTTGAAGTCATTAACAAGTTGTCAAAAGAAACACACTTCATTCCTATGAAGTTGACCTACAAGGTAGTGGACATTGCTGATATCTTCTTGAAGGATATATTTAGATTGGATGTGATACCAAAGGAAATCATCTTGGATCATGATGTTAAGTTTACAGGAAACTTTTGGAGCTCTTTATTCTTTTGATTGGAGACGTAGTTGAACTTTAGCATTGTGTATCACTTGTAGACAGACATGAAGACAGAAAGAGTAAACAAGATTGTTGAGGACATGCTTAGAATGTATGTCATGAAAAACCCCACTAAGTGGGAAGACTATCTGCATATTGCAGAGTTTTTGTATAACAACGGTTATCATACTTCCGCCAAGATGAGTCTTTTTGAGGTACTCTAAAGAAGAAAGTGTAGAACACCGCTTACTTGGTACAACTCAGTAGAACGGCTCATGTTAGGGCCTTATTTATTAATGGACTTGGAACAACTGGTTACCAAGGTTCAGGTGAACCTTAAAGAAGCACAACACCGCTAGAAAAGTTACACGGATAAAAAAAAGAAAAGATAAATACTTCCAAATAGGATATCATGTCTACTTGAAAGTAAAAGCAAAATGAAGCTCGTTGAGCTTGGGTAGGTGTGGTAAGTTAGCAACTAGATTTTGTAGACATTTTTAAATATTGGCCAAGAAAGGGCCAGTGCCATATGAGCTAGCATTACCCACACATGTAAGAGTCCATAATGTGTTACATGCATCCTTTTTAAAGAAATATGTTATGATACTAAACATGTAGTTGATTGGTCCTTATTATAGGTGTAACCTCAAGGGGATTTTTCCCTTGAGCCTATTCATATATTGGACAAGAGAGAGGTGCAACACAAGAAGTGCACCATAGTCCATTTGAAAGTGCAATTGAAGCACTTTGAGTCTGATGAGCCTACTTGGGAGAATGAAGCCACCATGAGAAAGGATTACCCCTCCTTGTTTCATGATTTCATTCTGAGTCCCTAGAACAATCGGTATGGTGTTGTTCTAAGTGGGGAGGGATGTAATATCCTAAATTTTGGACCTAACACTTATAGGAATGAGCCTATTGATTATGATGTTATCTTTATAGTTTATCATGATGTGTTGGTTGGAGGACCCCAATGCATATGAACATGATTTTTTTTTTTAAATATTTGGTGTAAGCCAATTATTGATGATATATATATAATTATTTGTGTTGGGTGATGACCCTAAAGAAAATGATTAGTAAGATGATTTGTGTTGAGCGAGGAGCTGTAGGGCACATTTGTAATTAATGTTTTGTGTTGAGAAAGGAGCTCTGGAGCACATGTGTAATTAATGTTTTGTGTTGAGTAAGGAGCACTAGGGCACATGTGTAATTAATGTTTTGTGTTGAATAAGGAGCACTAGGGCACATGTGTAATTAATGTTTTGTGTTGAGTGAGGAGCTTTGGAGCACATGGATAATTAATATTTTGTGTTGAGCAAGAAGCTCTGGAGCACATGAGTACTTACATTTGTGTTGAGTGAGAAGCTTTCAAACACATGAAAAGATAATTGGAAGTGTTGGGCATAAGACCTGGAGCCTTCCATGTTGATGTTGAGCCTAAGATCTGAAGCATTGGATCCTTGCCCATTGTATCCATGGGTGTATCGTGCAAGTACATTCTAGCATTAGTATTGAGCAAAGAGCTCTAGAATTGTACTAATTTTGTAACTCCATATTTAAGTGTTGAGTATGGGATCTGGTAAGCACTAGGGGTTACTAAAAAGAATTTAATAACTTTCGAGTGAAAATGACTTGAGAAAAATATTGATGTCATCAGACTTATTTATAAGTGATTAAATAAAATTTCAAATTTCTATATTCTGATCAAGTATTGAAGAACTACCACGTTATACGAGGGAATCCAACATGAAAGGATGTTTAGAGTTTCTTAGCCTAGTAGACCTAATCATTCACCTATTTTGACCTTAATGAATAAGTGTCATTAAGTCTAGGGATCATGGTATATGATTCCTAAAGAAAAATGTTAACACATGTTATATTATTATATATTTTTATACATGGTATGTATAAAGAATAAATATAGTAATAATATTAATGATGAAAGAAAGAAAGGTAATCTCCATCCATTATTAAAAGATAATAAATAGTACAAATACCTACAAAGGTCTAATTAGGAACTAGTTGAAATTTCCTAAGTTAAAGTATTAAAAATTAACCAAGTCAAGTAAAAAGGGTTAAATCAAGAAATCAAGGTTTCTTGATTTAACTATCCCTTTGACTGAAAATTTTGTCTATAAATTCTCAATCCAAGTAAAGGATTGGGGTTTTGATCTATCTTGAGGGAGCCATTATTCTACCTGTTTTTCTCTCAAGTGAATTTTTGGAGAACATTTTCCTGGAACAGAGAAAGGAGAACTGATCTAGACCTGATATACCATATCAAAAAACCTACCTTAGGATATCTAAGCTACTTTCATGTTGGAGTCTAGCTCAAAGGGATCGATATTAAACCAGGAATGGCTCCAATTCATGATTGGGTGGAATGTGGTAGTTCCCAAGTGATTCGATCATCTAATATAGAGGTCAGATCTACCTATGAATTGTTTATGTTGGTTATTTGAGTATGCAGGTTTAGCCATTGAAAGAGCTTCATGTTACAGGTATGAATCCCTAGACTTCCTATTCCATTTCTCTACAATAAATGTTGGCTATGTTAGGAAAATGATTACATTGAATTTCCTAGGGCCTATGTGTTTGGATCTTTGTTTAAAATATTCTAGGCTTTACATTTTAAATTATAACCCTATGTTGTAAGTTATTTCTATACCATATTTATCCAGGGTGTATTCCTCAATTTATTTCTGCAATTTTTATTCATTTTTAAATGTTTATCAAGGGAATTGGACCATAGTTTTAATTTCTTGTATTATATTTACTTTTGGAACGGTGTTCATTCCAAGTTAGTTTTTATTTCGAATCTTTTACCTGTCTATTCTTTAGGCTTCTTATAAACTCTACTGACATATTTCGTTTGTCAAAAGATGCATGTTTTATATTTATATAGACTAGCTCAAATGTAAGATATACATATATAAGTATAATCTTACAACCTAATTAACCTACTCTATTATCTACAGCTTAATTACCATATATATAAATCAACATATATAAAATAGAAATACAAATCTAATCTACTCATACCATAACTATATCTAAAACACAATTTATAAACATTCCATTTAAAATCCATTATAAAACCAAGAAATACCTTTCATAGTCTGCATATTTAAAATGCACGCTAACTACTAAGTCATTTCCATTAAAATAAATCCATCATAAACAAATAAATAGAGTAAGTATAGTGACCATTCATTGGTCTAAAAACAAGTTCATTTTCCTAACTAGAATCCATCATCCTAATATTATAAATCTACATAATCAAATCGTATGCCATAAATTGAATAGTCCCATTTATTATCAACTCATAGCCATCATTTAATAATTAAACAAAGAAAAATATAATATAAACAATTAAAACCATGTGATCACATTAAAGTCACACAAATGACTCCTCTAGTCTATCTTTGCAATTTATTGCTTACATAATCTATGATGCCCTTTGTATCAAAATTCACAGTAAATATTAAATACAAAAGAGTCAAACTTATAAACCATATCATAGTCTTATACACAGTCCAAGTAAATATATAAGAGAGGGAAAGAATTGATTCATGTAGATTTATTCTACATTTCTCAAGGCTACGCTATACACAGAGTGTATTCGGGCTACAATAATAAAATACATTCGGTATAGTAAGGTTGTGAGACCATCTCTTTTCAATGGCATTGTAAGCTCATCCTTGGCCCCAACTCTAAACACATAGGCTTAAAATCAAAACAAACATCATTACCCAGAGGTCGTAAGACCGTGACTAAGCTATGCACAACATTTACATAATCCATAGCTTATAAATAAACTACATAGAACATATAAATAACAATCTCGCACTGTCAACAAATCCACCTACAGCAATGAGAGTCATCCAGGGTTTGCGCCCATGACCCTTCTATATTTCCACATGGTACTAAATCGAAACCAAAAGGTAAAATCTAAATAGTCTACGATTTCATAGCTACCATGGAAAGCGCCTATGCCATCCACGACATGGCCCTAGCCATGCGCTGTCAACATTACTAATTATCATAACTAAGTTAAAAATGAAATCAATCTTACTGAGTCCAACCATGAGGGAAAAATCCATATAAAACCCAAGTTTAAATAACACCAACACAGTATAGAATCATATACACAAAATTATAAATATTAAATCAAGTTTACATAGTCAACCAATGGTCATGGAACTATTGCAAGAAATGGTGCTTCCATTGTGTATTTTTCACAAATTAACCCCGAACTTACAAATTACACTCAGAGCCTGTAAAGGCATTCAATTTTCTCCATCCGTCCAGAAGTCTTTTTAAATTTACATCCCATTACATAATTAAAAACAGACCTGAGGGAAAATGTAATCCAAACGCCAAGACTCAACACTAGGGTTTTACCAACAGTGCTCTGCCACGATACAAACAACCCCCAAAAACCCAGACGCAACCATAAAAACCAAACGCAAGCATAATAACCCCCCACAAGTTAAATCCTAGTATTAAATCCAAGTAATCGTGAGTATCAACTTGTTAGCAATATTACCATAATGGTAATTCCAACCCACAGCTCGTAGTCACGATATGAATCCCACGTCTCCTCGCCTCCCTATCACCTACAACCAAAACCAAAGAAACAAAGGATGAGAAGTATGGAATTTAAACGAGCCACAAAACAACAACACAATGCTATAAAAACCACAACGAAGCCTTACCTTTGAGGCCCTGGAGATCTCCTTCATACCTCTGTGTAGAGCGGAGTCAAAAACAACCAACAACTAAGCGAAATGGGAAGCCATTTTGGAGCCAAACCCTATTTAGGCACTGCCACGATTTTCAATACGCATTAAATTTTTAATAAAATAAATATGGAATACATCTAGGTTCGCATACGAACAATTGATCAGTAACTCATAATGAATAATAAATGTCACTTAGATAAGCAATATAGGATTGGTAGAGAGTAAGCAAGGTAATTACCTTGTCATTAAACCAAGTATGTACAGAACAATAATAACGATCACTAGGTGTGACTAAGGTGCGAGTGTAAATACACATGTATGTAAACGAGTTAAGAGTTCCTTATTTCAAATTGAACTAAGTAAGTTCGCTAAACAAGTAGAATCCTTACCTCTCAAATAGTCACTCCCGCCACTCCACCCACTTTATTTCCAGAAGCAATGTTAAGTTAGAACCATATAAATAACAAGACTATGTACCAATGAACGAAGCATATAATCAAGTAAGGACACATACACAGTAATGTATAACGATAAGAATAATGTAGTAATCAAGCATTATGACATTGTAAGTAAAATACATTAATATTCATAACTGAAATTAAGATGACAGAATGTAAGAAAAACTTATGACCAAACCATGTGGTACATTCAGTGTACGTTATATTCCGCATGTTCGATAATCTTCTGCATAGTTAGTTTTTACTAGCCTAATAAATTTTACTTTTTGTGTTCAATTTTTGGAGACATTACACAAATAAATATTATACAAAAATTAATATTCTAGATAAGAGAAGCCTCACCTTTATGATCTCTAAACCAGTTGTGTGTTGGAAAGAGGTCATGGGTATCCGGATTAAAACCAGGAATAGTTCTGGGTCATTGTTGAGAGGAACATGGTAGTTCCCAATTTATCCGGTTAACACATATAACAATAGAGATATCTCAGTTTTTATTAATTTTGTGTGCTTAAGTGTGCAGGGTTCCTAGCCATTAATGATACGAAAAGTTGCAAGTATGAGGTTTTTACCTTCTCTAGTTTTATTTAATCATATTTACATATTTTTACTTATAGTATTTATGCTCTGGATTGAAGGTTTGAAGATTTTAATTCATGTTTCAACTTGATTCCATTTTCCTAAATTATTAAACTCACTCTCAAATGTTTTAGATAAATTCTAAG
Source organism: Pseudotsuga menziesii (assembly GCA_001517045.1). Taxonomy (NCBI): domain Eukaryota; kingdom Viridiplantae; phylum Streptophyta; class Pinopsida; order Pinales; family Pinaceae; genus Pseudotsuga; species Pseudotsuga menziesii. The sequence goes on from LPNX010763731.1 coordinate 199,064, forward strand.
GTTGATTTTTATATTACAGGTTATTTGACTTGTTTAAATTTAGGTAGGTTTTTAAGTGGAAAACCTCTTAGCATTATATTTTAATAGTTTTAGAAAGATTAATGTCAATAGCTTAAATTAGATACAAAACCCTAGTTTCTAGATAAACTAATCTCAAGATATATTCCAAACATTTTCTTAAAACTAAACCCTAAATATATTTTCCTAAAGAACTTGCCCAAGTCGATGAACTGATTGTAAATTAAAACTCATCTAAAACAAAGATAATTAAAACTTGTAATAAACAAACACATTTTAAAGTATGTTTTAAATGTTAAGATAAATATCAAATAAATCAATTATAAAACATTCAGACAATAGATTGAATCTCTTAATTTACCAAATTCAACCTTGGAATTAAATCGTAGTGCTGAAATATTTCATATTGCCCACAAACACATCATCTCAATACATAATTACTTATAAATCTATTACCATTAAACAGAACAGACCATTTTAGATAAGGATGTAGACAAATTTATAAAACAAATATCAAAATTACCAAAGGCATGAAGGCCGAGGGCCTATCCACAATTTGCGAATCCTATTATTCAAAAACCAACAATTCTAAACATTATTTCACTTACCCCAACCATAAAATCCTGTAAGGATTGGCTGACGACCTTTCATTTTTTCCAAACAAATTCTATCAGCGAAGCATGTCTAATAAATTATATTAAAAACAAATAGACATCCAAACAAAACATATTCCATCCCCAAACGCATTGTGTTGGTGGATTACCAAGTTTGAAAACCACATTTTGCACCATTCATATCAATTATCAAGTCGTGGCATCATAATTTCCATTGCATAGGAATGGAACTATTATTTTAAAGAAAGAAATTATGATTACAGAGCCACATTACAAACACAAACAAAAATCCCATTAAGATTCATTTAAAAATACAAATCCATTTCATAGAAAATGGTAAACCAAACACACAGAGTTGATTATATTTTAAACCAATCAACATATCAAATTTACAATTACAGAGCCATACAAAGGATTTACACAGATGCATTTACTTAAATCCCAAAATGTTTCGAATAAACCCCAACATCCAACCAAATAGCGAACAACTTAAACCATATATCTCCTAGACCAATTTTTGAAACCCTTTGATAAAACACAACAAGTGTAACATATGGGTTGAGGCTAATTCCCATTCGCAGAGCTTAACAAAAATTAGTTTTGCAAGAAAACCAACAAGTTCTTCCTTCCCAAATGCACAATACCCTCACTCTTCTCACTTACACAATGAAAATGAATTTGAATTAGAAGTATCCCAATTCAACTGTAAACCAAAATAAAAACGCAAAGGTGCAAACATACAAATAATGTTGATGTAATTGTAACTTCGAAATGTATTCACTTGTATATATTATGTATTGTACCTCGACGTTTATTCCAAGATGTGTCTGTAATGTACTTGAGTCATACCATGCGCCGATGTTCCTATCGAGAGGTTCTATAATGTAAAAAATTCATGTCAAGTCATTGTGGGAAACCCTCCTATTGTTCAAGGGTTAAAGTCCCTGCAGTTCCGGGGCACTAGGGTTGTTAGACTCACCTAGTGAAGTCGGCCCTAGTAGGGTTTAGTCAAGTCAGGAATTAGTATAATTGGAGAGCTAGCCTCTTTATTTATCACACACTCACTCACACTCAGTTGTAGCACATAGCTAAGGAATACGAAGACACTCAGGCTAGGAAGAAAGAGGTTACTGTTGTCGGGAGATCATCCTTGTGTTTTGGGGTTTTACATTTGGTACTGATTCTATCTCTAAGAAATTTGCGGGGTTTTCTCCATTTATGGTTTCCACAAGGAAAAGCATTGTGTTCATTGTCTCTTGTGTTTGATTTCTATGCTTGTTATTCTCTCAGTTAAAGATCCTAATATAATGCTAGCTTGATGTTAAAAATCTAACATGGTATCAGAGCTAACCTGAGAAGAAGACACTGTGTATATGTGGGAACTAGGGATTCCTACTTTGTGGATATCTCTCCACATATTTTCAGCAAAATAAGGCTATAATAACTCTCCTCCCTAGGGCACATCTTTCTATTGAATTAGAATCCAATTCGGAGGTTTTTTAGTTTTGGACCCGACACTGCTGCTGGAAATCAGGGCTTTCCATAGAAGTGGATTTTTTCAGTGATCCTAGGCCTGAATTGATCTCCTTCCCAAAATTGAAGTTTAGATATCAATATCAAAGCATTTGGTTGGACAAAACTCCGGAAAAGAAAAACCCTAATTTGCTCCTGAACCAACACTGCAAAATTTTAGCTCCAAATCTAGATCCAACATCTTGACCTAGTAAGATATAAATCTTTTGTATTTCTATTTGAGGTTCTCAGTTAAGATGTCTCATCATACCAATCTTGATGAAAATATTGAGAGAGCTGATAACTTTCGAGCCTGGAAGTATAGGATCTCCCTGGTCCTAGAAGAAAATGTTAAATTTCCATATGCTTAACTAAGACATCAGTATATCATTTCATTTTTCATAATAAAAGAATATAAAACATGATCACTGAAAGAAACAGTATCACAAGAACAACACAGATTTATCCTGGGAAAACCCTAAAGGGAAAAACCTAGCAAAAGCTTCCTCAATATAGATGCCCCAAAAAGGGAAAAAAGGTAAAACCAACAAGGAGATCAAAAACCTGATTCTCCTCCTTCTCCAGCAACTCCTCTCCTCCATAAGTGCGCTATTCCAAGTGAGTGTGTGTGTCACAAGTGACGAGCACTACACCTCTATTTATATTCATCTGTTCACTTAAAGTTTACTCAATTAACATGTCGGCTTAAGTTAACTCATGTAGGCTCGAGTTACACATGTAGGATCAAGTAACCACATTGGGGTGCTGATGACCCACCTTTACAATTTGAGGGGACTACCTCATGAGTCTTATTAGTTCTTCCGATTAGGAGCATCGGGGTACAATGTAATACAAGTGGTTCTCTCGGTAGGACCATCGGGGACCTCGAAAGGATACATATATAATATTCTTCTAAGTTACAATGTTTTAACACTCCCCCTTAATGAGAAGGGTATTCTATAGCAACATCAATAACAACAAGAGTAGAGATAGGGGACATCATCAACATCAGCAGGGTAACACATCTATAAATCATTGGAAGCTTTTCAACATCATGTAGTCTTCATCTTCAATCTTCAATCTTCATCATCGACAACATCTTCAGTCTTTGATCAACAACATCTTCAGCATTTTGATCTTTCAATTAGCAACGACATCTTCAGCACTTGGATCTTTCGATCAGCAACATCTTTAGCACTTTCACTGTCCGATCAGCAACAACATCTTCAGCATTTTGAACTTTTGATCAGCAACATCTTCAGCACTTTGATTTTTTGATTAGCAACAACATCTTCAGCATTTTTCCCTTTTGATCAGCAACATCTTCAACATTTTGACTTTTCGATCAACAACAAAATATTCAGCACCTTGACCTTTCGATCAGCAGCAACATCTTCAGTACTTTGACCTCTCGATCAGTAGCAATATCATCATCATCATATTCTGATCTGTCGATCATAATCATCATCACATTCTGATCTTTCGATCAGAAACATCATCATCATACTCTGATCTTTCGATCAGAAACATCATCATCATACTCTGATCTTTCGATCAAAAACATCATCAACATAGAAACATCATCATCATACTCTTATCTTCGATCAGAAACATCATCAACATACTCTAATCTTTTGATCAGAAACATCATCATCATACTCTGATATTTTGATTAGAAACATCATCATCATACTCTGATCTTTCGATTAGAAACATCATAATAATAGTGTGTCATCATCATACTCTGATCTTTTAGATCAGTACATCATCATCATCATACTCTAATATTTCGATCAATATGTCATCATCATCATACTCTGATCTTTCGATCAGTACGTCATCATCATCATACGCAACAACCTGCAATCAACAGCTCAAAGACAAAAAGTCTTTGGATCACTTTTGGACTTAAAGTCCAGGGATGATACAATCCCACCACATTCTCGACAACCGAAGTTACTGGATTGATTACAGGAGAATCAGTCCCTATCACTTTAGGACTAAGTCCAAGGACGATGCAATCCTACCACATTCTCGACGACCAAAGTCACCGGATACAATTGCGAGATAATCACTCCTTATCACTTTAGGACTTGAGTTAAAGGATGATGCAATCCTACCACATTCTCGACGATCGAAGTCACCGTATACAATTATGCGATAATCACTCCCTATCACTTTAGGACTTGAGTCCAAGGATGATGTAATCCTACCACATTTTCAACGACTGAAGTCACCAGATACAATTACGGGATAATCACTCCCTATCACTTTAGGACTTGAGTCCAAGGATGATGCAATCCTACCACATTCTCGACGATCAAAGTCACCGGATACAATTACGGGATAATCACTCCCTATCACTTTAGAACTATGTCCAAGGATGATGCAATCCTACCACATTCTCGAGGACCGAAGCCACCGAATCTATTATGGACAGATGTCCCAGGATGATACAATCACTCTTCATTCTCGAAGATCGAGGTCTTCGGATCACTTTAGCGAAGGTGCCCAAGGATGATACAATCCCAGCATGTTCTCGATGACTGAGGTCACTAGATCTATTATGGACAGATGTCCCGGGATGATACAATCCCTCTTCATTCTCGAGGACCGAGGTCTCTGGATCACTTTAGGGAAAATGCCCAGGGATGATACACTCCCACTACAACATCACTACTCCCCCTTTCGAGGAAGGTATGTCTGAACAACACCAAGATTGTCTCGAAAGTGTTCGAACTCTACTCGAGGCAGAGGCTTCGTCGGTACATCATCATCCAAACCATCATCATCTACATCTTCAATATCTGAATACTGATCTATCGCCATCTGTATCTCTAGTATGTGAATACTAAAAGAATCATCATTTATATCTTCAATATGGGAATACTGAAACATCATCATCTCTATATTTAGTATAGAAATACTAAATCACCATCATTTGCATCTACAGTATCATTATCTTCATCTTATCTTGTATATAGAAATACCGGATTTCTACGTGTTATGTGGAACACAGGGTTCTTTGTCATCACATAGAATCATTGTTGTATCCATCTTCAGGTCAAAGAGACCTGATATCGGCTTCTGAAGCCATATGGCTTCATAACATAGTAGAGCAATCTACTATCTATTCTGCTTCAACCGTGCTAAGAGAAACACTGGATTGTTTCCTGCTAAACCATGAACTCATAGCAGACCTCAAAGCATATACCTGATTTGATTTTCCTATCTGAGATACTTCCAGCCCAATATGCATCTGTGTAGCCATACAATCTATAGTCATGGCTACCATCATAATATAGACCAAGTCTATAGTCCCTTTCAGATATGTTTTGTAGCTACTAGGTGAACCTGTCTTGGTTGAACAAGATATTGACTTAAGGTGTTCACAGCAAAACAAATGTCTGGTCTGGTATTTGTTAAGTA
>LPNX010763731.1:205097-273178 GCA_001517045.1 Pseudotsuga menziesii
TAATTTTATGTAGTCACTCCCCCTGAAGTGGAGTATCATCTTCCCTCTTCATTATGTACATGTGGTTCTATGCTTGACATATACTGGTCAATAGAGTATGTCATGTCATAGTCTATTCTTTATGGGGAGAATCACGAACCTTGCTTTGTACACTTGTTCCATCATATCGTATACATCATTCCCCATGATCAACTGTTACTCTTTGATCATAGCTTATTTTATAGCATTCTCTTCTTCATCTTGAGTTATCTCTTGTACCCATGGTGGTCTTCATCCTTCAAGGTGGATCTACCATTCTCTAAAGCTCTTTCTTCCGTCATGGTGTCTCTGACCCTGGGAGCTTCAGATTCATGTTTATTGGAGTGAATCTTGAATTGTCATTACTTGTTCTTCGGAACAAGTCTCATCCTTCTTTTCTTGTAGGAGGTTGTTCATGGCCTTTCCTACAATTCAAATGTACCAGTTTCATGGTTAGATATATTTCATAAAACATATGTATAACGACAAATTCTTATGCATCATGCAACTATTTAGTTAATACAACATTCATCCATATCTCACATAAACTTTCTAGATGCCTTCCATCTCTACCATGACATTATTGAGATTGTGCACTAATCCAATATGTCAGCAAAGAGATTTGATAAGTAGCAATGGAGAATTGTATAGCACCATGAGCTACTTACCCATCACATGCATTTTAGTAGTATACAGTCATTAATGCAAACAATCTATCATGCATAACACATCACTGAATATAATCAAATGTATAACAAAAAAATATCATGAAATGAAAATTGAATACTTATCTTTATTTGTTTCATGGGTATATTCCTTCTTGAGTCTTCAACTTTATCGTCTTCTTCATTCATGATAGCATTGTTTCTTATCCAAATCCTGAGGTGGATAAGAAGTTCTTCAAGAGTTGAGATCTTCATATTCCTCATTGATTGAGGGATCTTCTTTCGAAGATGAGAGCTTGATATTCAGAGACGAGATACTTCTCCTTCCCAAAGTCTGCTGAAAATAATCAATTCCTTCTGGAACACATTCCTTGAATGAATGAATTCCATGATCCTGGAAGGCCATTCAAGGTGGCCATCACCACTTCTGCATTCTTCACTTTTTCTTCAGTTGGTTTCTTAAGGTCATATTTCGATCTATGTTCTTCCCTTCAAAAATCTTGGTCAAGGAATTAAACATCATCGATGTATTTAGGGAAGACACTTGTATAACAAGTTGATTCGAGACTGAATCATCAATAATATTCTAGGCTTTGACCAAGTTCTTCTTGTGAAAGGCTCCTAGCCTCATCTCCCTCTGAAACTGGAACCTCTATGCTCATGTAGGTGTCCAATCCATTTTCTTCAGAGAGATCATATACTTCTAGGCTTGGAAGTTGTCAACTTCACCAAGCTTATCATCAAGATGATGTGATAGATCACTTTGAAATGAGAACCTCAAATGAATATAGCAAAGGATTAGATCTTACCGATTTGAGGTGTCCGTCCTGGTTCTGGAGTTGGCTGATCTAGGGTTTGTCACAGAAACCCTAATTTTAAAAATTGGAATATTTCAGATCTTATTGGATAGAAAGATAGATCTCTTCAAATGGAGCTGTCCAATGTACTCCATTTCTGAAATGAGTGGAGGGAAGCTCCCGGAACAGGAATCCCTAATTTTCCAATTTCTTCTGCAGAAATTCCTGTTACTGTTTCTGTGATATCTCCGAAATTTCTGATCCTATATGTCTGAAATTTTGTACTGAGGTAACCTCGCATGTCCCTGATCCACCAATGTAGGTTTCATCAGAATTGGTTTCACCATTCAAGATTTATGATCCTTTTCCCAAGGTTACCTGTTACAAGACTATTCAGAACAGCGAAGTTGTACGGCATGCCACGTGTCACTGGTTCATCTTCTGAGTCTGATATTCAGACCACCAAAAATAAAGTCTGTGACCTTTTTGGAACATATTCAGGAATTCCATTTGGACCTCTGTAGCCCAATATATTGTAATTCTCCCTAGGTGTCCTGTTTAGGGATGAATTCTGGAAGAGGCTGGAACCATAACTTGGACAAAACATATCTCCTAGAATACGGCGAATCTGAGGATGAATTTTCGCCACAGTGTTCATCAGGATTGTATATTTGGCCCCTGAAATTTTAAGCTCTCGATCCTTCACCAATCTCGGAATATAGAGAATGTGCCAAAACGTAGCAGTTTTAGTATTTAGGGTTTTTCTAGCTCGGGGTCAAACTAGGCTTTGACTTTCCTGGAGATTCACCCAACCAAAAATCTTGATCCAAGTCTCTAAACTCTGGTTTCGATGAGGAGAAAAATCCTATGCTAGTCTCACTCAAAAATTCCTCTTCTGTGGAAAGCCCTAATTTCCACATCGACAATTGAAAATGCTCGGAATCGAATTCTGCTTCGACAGAACGATGCAGCCTTCAAAGATGAGTCAGCCTAGCCTTCTTTTGATGATTGATTGTGGAGAGAGAACTAAAAAATAAGAATCCATAGCTTTTTTAACTTGTGAAATATTCCCTATTCAGGTTAGCTCTAATACCATGTTAAATTTTCATATGCTTAACTAAGACATCAGTATATCATTTCATTTTTCATAATAAAAGCATATAAAACAGGATCACTCGAAGAAACAGTATCACAAGAACAACACAGATTTATCCTGGGAAAACCCTAAAGGGAAAAACCTAGCAAAAGCTTCCTCAATATAGATGCCCCAAAAAGGGAAAAAAGGTAAAACCAACAAGGAGATCAAAAACCTGATTCTCCTCCTTCTCCAGCAACTCCTCTCCTCCACAAGTGCGCTATTCCAAGTGAGTGTGTGTGTCACAAGTGAGGAGCACTACACCTCTATTTATATTCATCCGTTCACTTAAAGTTTACTCAATTAACATGTCGGCTTAAGTTAACTCATGTAGGCTCGATTTACACATGTAGGCTCAAGTAACCACACTGGGGTGTTGATGACCGACCTTTACAATTTGAGGAAACTACCTCATGACTCTTATTAGTTCTTCCGATTAGGAGCATAGGGGTACAATTTAATACAAGTGGTTCTCCCGGTAGGACCATCGGGGACCACAAAAGGATACATATAGAATATTCTTCGAAGTTACAATATTTTAACAGAAAATGAGTTGGACTCCTATATCAGTGAGGAGGTTCCAGTTCCAGAGGGAGATGAGGATAAGGCCCTACACAAGAAGAATTTGGTTATGGAAAAGAGGATTATTGCTGATTCAATCAAGGATCACTTCATACCACAACTGTCCTCCCTAAAGACACCTAAAGCTATGTTTTATGCCCAAACCAAATTTTTTGAAGGGAAGAACATAAGCCGAAAAATGACTCTAAGAAACCAATTGAAGAATGTAAATATCCAGAATGTAGAAACCATCCAATCTTACTTTATAAGGGTCTCTCAGATCAAGGAATAACTAGAAGCAGTAGATGAAGAAGTGGAAAATGTAGAGATTGTAATGACCACCTTGAATGGTGTCCCTAGATCATGGGACTCCTTCACTCAAGGAATCTGTGCCAGAAAGAAGTTAGTCAAGTTCAACAGACTACGGGAAGAATTATCTCAAGAAGAAGCTTGGATAGCAGCTCCAGAAGAGAAGATGGGAAGTGAATATCAAGCTCTCACAATTCTCTCCAATAAAAGTGGAAGAAACTCTCATCACTCCAAAGGTAATACCTTTCACCATAAATATAACATTAGAAAGGCCTTATCTAATTTAAGATGCTATACATGTGATGATAGAGGACACTTTGCCAAAGATTGTCCTAGAAACAAGATTAACTCCCATAAGAAGAAGTGAAACAAGAGAAGACATCATGCTCATGCTGCAGAGGATGATGAACCTTCCACAAAGAGAACCATATATGAAAGTGAAGATTCTTCAAGTGATGAAGAATATGTTTTGATTTCTGCTCTCACAAGAAACAGTACTCATGGAAGCAATGATTGGCTTATAGATAGTGGAGCTTCCAAGCATATGACAGGATTCAAGGAGTCCTTTGTGAAACTATCAGAACATGAATCACCTCACAAGGTGAAGCTCGAAGATGACTGCTAGTATCCAATAAAAGGTAGTGGGGAATGCTGCTATAAACTAGACTCTAGAAAGTATATGATACTGAAGGAAGTATTGTTTGTACCAGGACTAAAGAAGAACCTCCTCTCCATATTTGCATTAGATGCCGAAAGGAATGAGGGTTGCATTTATAGATGGCCAAGTCACCATGTGGCCAAATGGAAACACTATTAATGATGCAGTAGTGATTGGGGAACAAGAAGGAGGACTATAGAAATTGAAGGGCCATCCAGAACAAGCCTTGGTCCATGACACAGTAGAGCTAAATGAACTTTGGCATAGAAGTCTTGCACATGTGCATTACTGAGCACTACCACTTGCAAGAAAAGATAGTTAAGGTATTCTAGAAATTCAAGAAAAACATGATGGAGTTTCCAAAGGATGTGTGAAAGGAAAGAACAAAAAGAATACATTTCCAAGTAGCGAGAGAAAATCAAAAGGAATCTTGGAAATCATCCACTCCGATGTATGCGGTCCAATGACATCAAGTTCACTAAGTAGGTATGTATACTATGTTTCTTTTATTGATGACTTTTCTAGGAAGACATGGATTTACTTCAGGAAGAACAAAGATGAAGTATTCAACAAGTTCAAGGAATTCAAATCCTTGATCGAGAACCACACTGAAAAGAAGATCAAGAATTTTTTATTAGATAATGGCAGAGAATTCACATCAAATGAATTCAAAGAGTTATGCAAAGACTCAGGGATTAAGAGGGAGTTTTCCACTCCATATAATCCACAACAGAATGGGATTGCAGAAAGGAAGAATAGAACTATCATGGAAGCTACAATATAAATACTTCATGATCAAGATCTTCCATTGCATCTATGGGCAGAAGTTGCTAGAACAACGGTGTATGTACAGAACTGTATTCCACATAGAGTAATTGAAAACAAGACACCTGAAGAAGTCTTTTCCAGCAAGAAACTAGAAGTCAGCCATCTCAGAATATTCAGTTGTCCAGTGTACATATACATTCCAAAAGAGAAGAGAACTAAATTAGATCCTCCAAGAAAGAAGGGTATATTTGTGGGATACTCTGAAAACTCGAAGGCCTACAGTATATAATTCCTAGGATTCAAGAATATTGACATCAGTAGGGATGTTACATTTGATGAAGACTCAGCTAACAAGAAATCCAGGAAGAGACATGCTAAAGAACCTGAAGAAGCACCCATAATTCATGATACAACCATGAACAAAGAAACTCAAGAAGAAGATCGAGAATTTGAAGAACCACAAGAACTTGTAGATCCACCTCAGGAGAAGAATCCTCATAAGAGGAAACCTTCTTGGGTAAGAGAAGCTATCGAAGGTGTAGAAAGATATGGGGCTCCAGAAGAGAATCACAGAAAAAGAAAGAGGAACATATCCTGCTCTGGGTATGTAGGATTATTATGTGATTTTATCGATAAAGAACCTTCCAATTATGAAGAAGAGGCAGAATGGAAAGAATGGAAGGACGTTATGATCGAAGAGTATTAATCGATCATGAAGAATAATATTTGGGATGTTGTCCCAAGACCAGAAGGGAATTTAGTTGTATCTTCCGAATGGATGTACAAGATCAAGCATCCTGCATATCGTAGCATAGAAAAATATAAAGCAAGTTTTGTTGCTTGTGGTTTCTCCCAGAAAGAAGGAATGGATTATGAAGAAACTTTTGCACTTATAGCCAGATACACTTCTATCAAATCGGTACTTACCCTGGCTGCAGTGATGAAATGGAAGATACACCAGATGGATGTCAAGACTTCTTTCTTGAATGGTGCAGTGGAAGAGGAAGTATATGTGGAACAACCACTTGGTTTTGAGAGACATGACAGGGAGTCTCATGTGTGTAGATTGAATAAATCCCTATACAGTTTGAAAAAGGAACCTAGGACATGGTACGGTAGAATTGACAACTTTCTATCCATTTTGGGCTTTACCAAGAGTAAAGCATATTCCAATCTTTACTACAAGTTTGAATATGGAAATCCAGTGATGCTCCTACTGTATGTAGATAATTTGTTTGTAACATGTATGGATGGGTTGATTGTTGATACGAAGAGGAAGCTTGCTGCCGAGTTCGAAATGAAGGACTTGGGTATGATGCATTATTTTCTAGGCATGGAGGTATGGCAGAATGGAGATGGACTTTCCCTGGGACAAGGGAAATATACAATAGATATCCTTAAGAGGTTCAAGATGATGGACTGAAAGGCCATGACCACAACTGTGGCATCGAACCTAAAGCTATTGAGTCATGCTTCATCAGAAGTGGTTGATGGTACAATGTATCGTCAGATGATTGGGTCCTTGATGTACCTGACGAACACAAGACCCGATATTTGCTTTGTTGTGAACACCTTCAGCCAGTTCTTGACAGATTCGAGACATGTTCACTTGATTGATGCAAATCATATTCTAAGGTACCTGAGGGGTACAGTTGATTATGGGCTTAAGTATAAGGTGTGTCAGAAGATTAACATGGAGGGTTATGCCGATTTTGATTGGGAAGGAAGTGTCATTGATAGGAAGAGAACTTCAGGGTGTTGCTTCAGTATGGGATCAAGTGTCATCTCTTGGTTTAGCAGGAAGAAATCCTGTATGGCACTGAGTATAGCTGAAGCAGAGTATGTCGCAGCTTGTTTGGCTAGTTGTGAGGCAATATGGCTGAGGAAGCTACTATCTGATTTATTTTATCTCCAGTTAGATGCTACTTGTATATATTGTGACAACTAGAATAGTGTGAAGTTGTCAAAGAACCCAGTTTTCCATGACAACTTGAAGCATATTGATATCAAATATCACTATATCAGGGATATGGTGCAGAGGGGAGAAGTGAAGCTCCAGTATGTTGCGATAGATGAACAGATAGCGGATGTGTTAACAAATCCATTAGCCAGAGTGAAGTTTGAGTACTTCAGGGAGAAGTTTGGTGTTCTCCAGATTGAGGTTCCTTCCAAGGGGAAGTGATGAGTCTCTGAGCCATTCTGACATGGTGAGAGGATTGGTTCCTTCCATGGTCAGATGTAAGGGCTAAGCCATTCTATGATGGTGAGAGGATTGGTTCCTTCCATGATAGATATGAGTGCTGAGCCATTCTGATATGACTATAGGATTGGTTCCTACATGATCAGATATAAGGGCTATTTCCATTCTTGGAATGGAGGTTCCTGGTCAGTTACCAGGAATACTTGGTCTAGGACTGAGGGCCATTTTGATATGACTATGGGATGTGTTCCCACATGATCAGATATGAGTGCATGGAAATTCTAATGTGATTGAGGGATGTGTTCCCACTTGATCAAATATAAGGGTTGATGCGATTCTCTTGGAAAATGGAGGCACTTGGTCAGTTACCAAGAACCCTCAACATGGGGTTGAGAGCCTTTCTAGCATGGTTGCAGGATGCGTTCCCGCATGGTTGGATGTAAGTGCATAGCCCTTCTAGCATGGTTGTAGGATGTGTTCCTACATGGTTGGATGTAACTACAGATCCCTTCCAGCATGGTTGCAGGATGTGTTCCCGCATGGTTGGATGTAAGTGCAGAGCCCTTCCAGCATGGTTAGAGGATGTGTTCCCGCATTGTTGGATGTAAGTGCAGAGCCCTTCCAGCATGGTTGCAAAATGTGTTCTCGCATGGCTAGATATACATGTTGATCCTTTCCGATAGGGTTGTGGGATGTGTTCCTGCATGATCATATGTGAGTACTGGGCCTTTCTGATGTGATTATAGGATTGGTTCCTACATGATTAGATGTGAGTGTTGGGTATGCCTTTCTAACATAGTGTTGGATGTGTTCCTCTCATGGTCATATGTAAGTGCTAGATGGGCCATTCTTACTTGGTGTCATTTATAAGCACTCAAGAAGACCTACATGGAGACTGGGCCTACAACCATCATGAAAAAGGGTTGGCTCTATAGAACTTCCTGTGATGATAAGAATCATGAGATAGCACCTGTGATGATGATCTAGATCTAGAGATGATGCTCCAGTGATGATCTAGATCGAGTGATGATCCATATCTAGTGATGATGATCCAGATCCAGTGACGATCCAGATCTAAAGATGAAGATGAAGATAATATGAATATGAAGATGAATTGAAGATGAAGATGACTTGAAGATGACGAGGACTCAATGATGATACACAAAAGAAGACTTGTGTTGATAAATTGTGTCAAGAGAATACCTTCCTAGTTAAGAGGGAGTGTTGATGTAATTGTAACTTCAGAATGTATTCACTTGTATATCTTATGAATTGGACCTTGATGTTTATTCTAGGATGTGTCTGTAATGTACTTGATTCATGTGATGCCCCAATGCTCCTATCGGGATGTTCTATAATGTAAACAAGTCATGTCAAGTCATTGTGGGTAACCCTCCTATTGATCAAGGGTTAAAGTCCCCACAATTTTGGGGGACTAGGGTTGTTAGACTCACCTAGTGAAGTCATCCCTAGTAGAATTTAGTCAAGTCAGAAATTAGTATAAATAGAGAGCTATATTCTCTATTTATCACACAATCACTCACACTCAGTTGTAGCACATAGCTAAGGAAGAAGAAGACACTGGGGCTAGGAAGAAAGAGGTTATTGCTGTCAAGAGATCATCTTACTGCTTTGGGGTTTTACTTTTGGTACCGATTCTATCTCTGAGGAAGTTGTGCGGTTTTCTCCATTTATGGTTTCCCCGAGGAAAAACACTTTGTTCATTGTCTCTTGTGTTTTATTTCTGTGCTTGTTATTCTCTTAGTTTAATATCCTAATATAATGCTGGCTTAATGTTAAAATTCTAACAAATAATGCGTAGCTTCCAATGAGCTCAGGATAGTCTCGTTACACTACATGGATGTGCAGCTCCCACCTGGAGCATGAGAGATTCCTCAAAAAAAAAAAAAAACCGAATAAATGACATAAAAACCCTAATGAAGCGCATAAGGTAGACAACTTGTAAAAAACAATGTGCATTCAATGCACCAACTTGGCGATGACCTCCATGCAAATCGAAACACACAATTCTATAGTGTGGCTTCACACTTCGTAGCACCATATGAAACCCCATCAACGTAGTTTGTAAAACCCTCTCATAATGCAATTTGCTTAAATTTGTACCATATTTTCGATGTTATATTGACTCCAGGTAGGAGATGCGGGTCCAATTAGCTACTTTAACCCGAACTAGTTAGCACACACAATAGTTGATGTTTCTTCAAACTCACTTGTGGTTTTCAAATCCATGAAAAATTTCATTTCATAAACGCAATTTCACAGCTAGACCGAATGTTAACGACCTTGCTTGTTCACCAGATGAAATGGCTTACTCATCGCTCGATTAATTTCCCCACCAAATCAACGGTGGACTCCAAAAACAATAAGGCACATTGCATAGAAATTTTGTGCACATACAAATTTGTTTAAAACCAAAAACTTCACCCAACAAAGTTGTTGTGGGTTGTCGATTTGTTTTGATGATTGATCTCAGTCGTTGACTATAGTGTAATTTTAAAGAATTAGTTCTGATTTCACTAGCTCTTATTTTTCTTATCCTCTATGCACTTCTGTCAGTGAAATATTTCGTGGCCATTTCTCTTTTTCCACTTTAAATCTCTACCGCACGATCTAGATGTTTGGTTTTCACTTGTATTGGGTGCATATTCTATTTAGGAAATACAATTGAAATCATAGATCTGTTCGAGATGCAAAGATTTAACTGTGTGACTGAATTGATCAGTGGAACAATCAATTTCTCCCTACAACGCTTCACCTAGACAATCTCGGTCTCCTGCACTTCTATCACACTTCGAATTGCATCCACTCATATAGGGTTTCAATTTATATGACGGGTAAAATGGAATAAATACATAAACAACCAAAAATTATTGCAGAGCAAACCTCTGTTCTTAATTCAACTTAGCTAGTCATAAATAATACACACTCTCTGGTATCATGCACTCGCATATCATATCCTATCTATTACATTCAATTCTTTTTATAATACTCAATGAACCTGTCATATTCGAATAACTAGGATCTCGATACCTAATAAACGTAACCTAGTGTCATAATACGGTCAACACTTCCCAACTAATAGGTAAGCGTTTTACTGCAACATTACTACTGCACATTGCTTTCTAAATAATCAGTATTCAACATTGGTTGTGTTTCTTTTTCTCTTTCATTTGTAGAAAGAGCAGGGATATGGGTACTTCGGAGGAGTTGAAGCTTGGCCCTCTTTGCGAAAATGCCAAGGTAAGGGTTTTTTAACCAATGTTACCTTCATTCATTTGTCTCAAAAAAAATATTTATTATTTTTGTACTGTAACTTGTTATGTGTAGGTGAAGGAACTGGAGAGGGAGGCAAGATGGTCACCCCCTTCTAGGAATGCATTTTTAAATGCCAAGGTAATCATGCCACCCTTAAATACTAACTTCTTCTTTTTATTATAGTTTTCATAGATGCATAAAACCAACCCTCGATGCTTTGGTTATAGGTAAAGCCGAATGTGAAAGTGATGTCGAGAGTGGTAGCCCCAACCAACTTCCAAGATAAGTGCTTGAAAATAATTATATATGTTTTTTGTAGAACCTAATTTTTTACCATGCATCCTCTCCTTCGATAATTTATTTAGAAGTTATGTAGAATTCATAGTAATTTCATGATAGGGTTAGGGAACCAATTGAATGGAGTTACTCACATTCCCTTACTGGTTTAAAATTGGTTTTTAAATTTTTTTGAATCCATTAGAGATGGTCTTACAACCACTTCGTATTATTAATTATTAATCTATGATGCCCAACCTTTAGAGCTATTTGATTTCAATATTCATTTTGAATTATTTTGAAATTGTTTATCATTTACATTATATCTAGTGGCCTCCATAATTGATGGTATTATGGCCACAAAGACAATGGTTGGTTAAAAAAATATTATCATGCCGCTTTCATTTGTTAATACTATGGATATGATAGTATTTTTTGTTTAAGGATTTACCCTTTTCATAGATGAAGGTAGTATTTTTATGGACTTATGACCCTATTTTTACTTTGTTTGTTGAATTAATTCATATGACCCATAGGGTCTGCGAATACGCCTACATTATTTAAAATATTTGTTTTAATACTTGGCTACCATCAACGATGGCTTTGGTCTGTTGGGTAAACAATACTTGTTTCATGACTAGGCTTTTGATGCCGCAAATATAGATGTAGCAACTAGCACACTAGTTGCTAAAAGTATTAGATTTAAGTTGATTTAATCTGTTGTGCACATTATTTGTGGATAGTATAACATTAGTTAGGATCTGTGATAGGTATGTTTTTGTTTAAATAAAATTTAGAAAAGTTTGTCTAAGAGTTTTCATGGTTTGTCTACTGTAGATATGTGATTTATATAGTCTCTTAGTTACTTCGGATCCTTGAAATGGAAAAAAATACCTATAGATTCTTAAAGGATCGGTTCATAATATTATTGACTTTGCAATGTAAATGGTTAATTAAACTAGATCTTTGATCCAACGTTTATGATATAAGATTATTTATCATTTGAAATTGCAAGTAGGATTACATTGTATGTAACCAATCCAATTCATACCTTAATAAGGTTTTTATGATTGTATTCAATGAAATGCTATATATATATATATATATATATATTACTTACTCTCTTTAAGCCTATACTAGAATAAATGTATACTAGCATGAATCGAGGATCTAGATTTTCTGTCTACCATTAGTTTGAAAATTACAGACTAGAAAGATAATATAGATACACAACGTAGAAGTGCATTAGTAAAACATTCGCCTAGGAAAGATCGATATAATTTGATACATATCCATTAAGTGCTAAGTTTTGATTTCCAGCATACAATCCATAAAAATAATATCCCAGAAATCAAATAACATATTTATAATCTACTTAATTAAATCAATCAATCATGTTTATGATCAAGATAATAAAATTGGAACTCGATAAAGAAGCTAGACTAATCAATTTACACTTTGTTTCTAACTTAACCTATCTATATCTAGAATAACAAAAAGAGCATGCTATTATAAATGTAAAAAGAAATATAGATTTATAACCTAGCATCATTGCTGGGAAAAAAAAGTGGAAAAGTTGTTCCTACCAACCAAACTCCCAGAGCGGCCTAGTTACCCTCTCCAGATACCCCGAGCCTATTCTTTCAACCATAAGAGAAAAATCCTTCAATGTTCCATATATTCCATTCTCATATTCAATCATCTTCCAATGCTAGCCTCCTACTGCTCATGGACATACAAATATATAGTATTTTTCCTTGGACGTAGCCATTTATGAGAATCCTTCTCTTTAGCACTCAACTAGGAGTTGTGACCTAATTTTTGGGGATGATTCCTTATTCATCTTGAGCTCTCACTCAGTGTCTTCATCCACTTATGTTTTATTCTTGTAGGCCAACAAACACTCTTTAACAACTATATCCACTTTCCCCCACTTTCAACATATTTTATTAAATAAAAATGATTTATTACAAAATGTTCTATTTTTGACATTCTTCCAAAAATAATAAAATAATAAAAGTAATAGTTAAAGTATTTTTCAGCAAAATTAATAATAAACTAATCATTCTTGATGCATTAGATACACCTCCCCTTAAAGGATAACATTGTTCTCAATGTTATAAGTTTTCTTATTTATTCTTCCATTTCATCATCTTTGAATAAGACTGGATATGCCTCACGCATATAATTTATTTTACAATTCCCAAGTAGCTTCTTTCGTACTAATGTGCATCCATTGTAGATTGACTTGTCTGACCGTATGGTTCTGGACTAAAAGTTATCTCTTGTCAAGAATGCACTCTCGTCCCACCTGAAACTCTCCTTCGAGTTCAATGAGGATCACATTCCAATCAATCACATGAGAAGCATCATGAACAAATATTTTTAAAATAGAAACATGAAAACACACTATGAACATTAATACTGGGTGGAAGGGCTAACTGGTACACAACAAGCCCTAGTTTAGCAAAAAATTCAAATGGGTAGCAATACTTTGAATACTTTCCCAATCTCAATGAACTTTTCTTGAGGATTACCTTTATATACACATGTTCAAACTTTTACAATACACCGACAACATGGAGTGCAACATATTTTTTCATGTTCATGAATCTAAATGTCCAATGTCATATATATTTTGTGAAAGTGAAAGGATTGAAAAAGATTATTTTTAAGGGTTTCAAACATTTAGGGTTATTATTTGTCAAATATTAAGCTTAATTCAATTGAGAGATATGACTAAGTTCTCACTGAACATCTCATACTACTTATAACCAACATAGATCCATATTAAAAGGTGATCTACCAAGCAATTATAGGGATGGAATCTCTTGAGGTTCAAATGCTTCCTTAATATTTGCAATCTAAAAACGGTTTTATTGTTTTAATTTATCTAATTTTTCTCTGCTTGAGTGTGTGTGTGTGGTTCTGAATATTTAAAATCTAATTCGAGTTGACAAGTTATTTTTTATAATATTTTATGATCTTTTATAAAGGATATGTGTTAGCTTAAAGATGACCAAAGAAGGAGTTACACACCCGCCTGGCTAGCTGTAGAGTGTGTCTCTCAACCCATTGAATTTGTTATCATGACCATGAGATGAAATGAACAAATAAATGCTCGATGATATATGCAATTTATCATTCATGTGGATTGATATTTTCTTGATATTCTCTTGACATATTAAGATTGTTGTGTTAGTTACTCAATAGTTAGAATGGATAGTTATTTATATTTTAAACTATAAATTTAATTTTTTTATTCATTAGAGTAATATGATGCTTATAATATTTAATCAAGTATAAACAACTAAAGGAATATTTATTATATTAATGATATTATTTACATTTTAATGCTAATTTAAATTACTCTTCAAAATAATAGTGGCATCTAACCATCTCTTTAAATAAGATATTTATTTGAAAAAATAAATAAGTTATTAGGGAAGAGCGTGGTTTATTATCTTCCAATCATAATGAACAATATTACTTAATTTATACAAAAGGATGTGTAACACTGAGGGGAAGGAGGCATGGATAATTTGAGGGGCGAATTTTAGCCTAGTGGGCTATTTTTCCATGTTTTTCTCCCAAAAAATATTCACCATTTTGCCTTTTTTGATGCTTTGTTTTGCCCAATTTTGATGGCGTAACATTTTTCACCCTAAAAATCACCAAAACATTATATAAATGATATAAAATCCTTGGAAATTAAAATATTTTTTGAAAAATATCGCCAATCATTTTATAGTTGGTGTTTTAAGAATTGGTAATATTCACCAACATTTATACACTTTTAAATAAGTATGGTTCCTTAAAATTATCCCTCGTAGGAGGGAAGAACCTAGTCTATTAGCTCACAATGACAATGAACAATCTTACTTATTTTATACCAAATACCACATAATACTTGATGGGTAAGGCTATGTCACTCTAAAGTGGCAATAAGAAAACTAACGGATTTAAATAATAGATTACTGTAGAAGAAATCAAACACTTGCTGTTTTAATATAAATAGCAAGATGAACTAATCTTGGGAATTCTCAAACTAAATAAACCATTAAGGACATATACTATTCCCAATGTTCATGATTAAGAACTTTCCTTCCTAATATTGTACATGATGTAGGTATAAAAATACCAACAACTTTATGTAGATGCATTTTATTTATATAAGGATGTTATAGAAACTTAACCTAAGTGGAAGAAGTAGGTTGACTAACCTTGGACCCTAGGACACTATTACATTTTTGGTCTCAATTCAACACTAGTTTTACAATTTTTCTTGGCGTCGAATAAACATCAAAGGAAAATTTGGAAAATGTGAGTGAATCATATTTGCAATTGTGATTTTCATAAAATATCATAATGTTGGTATAATGGACCACTTAATTGACATGAATTAGATGTTAGAAACATTAAAAGACTCACAATCCATTGACTAAAAACATTGCTTAAGGGAATCGATTGGATGTTAAAAATGTTCCTTAAGAGACATTTGTCACATTTGAAAAATTAAAGCTATGTCTCTTAGGAGATGTACATTTGACATTTTTTCCATGCATGCGACCTTTGATAAGTCACTTGAGCAACCAATGTTTTATTTTTCTTTTAAAATGAGGATGCTTTTTGTTTCAGCCATCAATCTTATTCAAACAATGTAATAGTATGTGCTGGTGCACCATCATTTAACCCTCAATATAAACTAAACTTTTTTTAAGATTCATTGTAACAAAAATAGATCTTATTTACATTTTTTTATAATGAAAAGAATGAAACGACAAAAGGAAAACACAAATATCTATTACTTGTAGGTTAATCTCGCTAGTCATGGTCCCGATACAATCTAATGTTTTCAATTTAATTTATTTGTTTATGACATATTGACAATCTCTAAAACAACAAATAATCTTATTCAAACAATGTAAGAGCATGTGCATGCTGTTGCACCGTCATTTAACCCTCAATATAAACTATTTTTTTTTAATATTCATTGTAACAAAAATAGATCTTATTTACATTTTTTTATCGTAAAAAAAAATGAAATGAGAAAATGAAAACAGAAATATCTATTATTTGTAAGTTAATCTCACTAGCCATGGTCCCAATACAATCTAATGTTTTCAATTTAATTTATCTTTTTATGACATATTGAGGATTTATAAAACAACAAATAACGATTCCTTGATTGGTTTCGATTTCAAACTTTCTACATACTACATCTTTCAAACTTTGTTCATCGGCATTGTAGATACTTCAATTAATTGTAATTTTAATTTGATCGCTCTATTCAATATAAATTAATTGTAATTTTAATTGATCACTCTCTTCAATATAAAGAATAGTTATACAAACCATTGGTTGTGAAAGGTAAACTCCAAGGTAACAGCAAAACCACTTTAAAAAGAAACTGATATTTTCTTCCAGAGAGGGATCTCTCAATACAAATTTAACAAGACCAGATAATAAACAACACTTAAATATTTATATGTTTGGCTGAAACAATCACAGAACCATTGGGCATGGAGTCATATAGATATAAGGAGATCACAAATATGTATACACAAGATTCATCAAAGGCAATATAATCACATCTTTACATTCATTCAATTTGATCCACGTGAGACAGAAGAGATGAGGAAACAACCCATTGATACAGAGCATCAAAGATGAATTCTATATCAACTTTAGCAGAAAAATTTATAAAATATCTGAAATGATGACTAGAGCATAAACATATGAATTCCAATCATCCAACGTTGTATTCCAGATACGAAGAAGAAACAAAATGGAGTGTTACACAAGGGAAATACAATCACATAAAGAAAGAAGCACAGACTGTAATATCAATGATACAGGAATCTCTGACAAAACTCTCATGCATTCACTTTGTTATTCAAAAAATAGATATGTTCTCCAAAATTATTTCACAACATGATGGGTTCCAACCCCCATCTCATAAAAAAGATGCAAATATATACATAAAATAATAGGTCTTCCAAGAAGATCAATAACTGAATGATTAGCTTAATTTAGTGTTTTGTAACTGAATCCCTAACTCCTAGGAATAAATTACAACTCCAATCCTAACAGATCATAAAGTAAAAATCATCTTGATGATATGTCCTCGCCCAGTGAGCTTCTCGGTGTATGGCGCTTGTCTTTAGGAATGAAGAATGTATTTTGTCTTTCCAAATTGCTCCATATATTTCCACTGCTCTACGCTTGGGGTATCACACTCCATCATTTCCTGAATTGATACTTCGAGCTCCATGTATGCTTCATAGGACTTCTTGGGCAATCTGCTTCTGATAATTGCGAACTTCTGTAGAATTTCGAAATCTCCTGTTAACATATCCACAATAGTTTTCCCTGTTAGGCTTTTCCCCAAATCATTAAATTTGGAGTGGTCCATGCGGCATTGAACAAGCAAGCTATGATAGTGTTCTTGTGAGAAAATCCGCCCCTCCTCATCCCAGAAGGAAGGCAATCCGTCCTCGAACAGCTCCTTAAAATCCTGTTTAAAATTATTGACCTGCAAAAGCAGTTCTTCTAATTTGTCTTGGACCGTCTTCATTAAGTGATGCTTGTGGATGAATTTCTTTTCCCACAGCACTATTGATATTCTTTCTTTTATCCCCATATCGTGCAATTTATGATATGTCAGTGAATTTAGAAAATTCAGTGTGTTTTGGGCTGTAGTAAGAGGTCTCCTCTCCATGTGTTCATTTACCAGCTTTAATCTTTGGTGAGCCAAATTTATCAGTATATTCAGATCATCAATAAAATTTAGATAGTGCTATAATTTGGTAATCTCTATAGACAAGGTATCCCAAATGATATGTTTTGCCCATTGCAGAGGGCCCTTCCCGATGTTTTTCTCCTTTATCTCGTTGACTTTTTTCTGTAACTGATTTCTGTCCTGCAATATTTGTTTTTTACTTTCATTTACTCTGGCCAATTCAAATTTTATTTTTTCATTCTCTGCCTTCAATTCTTTAATTGCTTCATCTTTTAATCATACCTGGGACATAGGGACCATCAAATCATCCGCAGAGAAATCATCCAATATCTTTTCGAAATTCACAATGGACAAATCTTCACCGGTGGGAGTCTGACTCATTAACTCCTCCATAATTTCATTTTCATCATTTTCATCTTTTTTCATCAAGGAAATTTGAGACAATGGTTCATTTCGTTCAGCCTCCCACCTGTCTCTTTCTTCCTGTAGCTCCCCAACTCTTCCTTTATACTCCATCATCTCTTGATGGACTTTATCCTTCTCTTCTTGGAGAGCCAATAACTCAGAGGACTGAACATGTGCAGCACCTGGGATCTTTAGCTTTTTCTTTAGGACCTGGAGTGCATTGTCATTTTCCTCTAGCATCCTCTTGACTGCCTGGGTGTTATCTGAACTAACAATGTCCATTTCCAGCTTCCTAATCTGAATTACATTTGCTTTATTCTCAACTCTCTCATGCTTCAATTGAATTTCTAATTTGTCTATCAAAACTTGCAATTTATTAATCCTTACCATGGCTTGTAATAAGTCTGAGTAAATGATATCACTGGTTTGTTTTTAAAGTTGTATCTTATCCGGAGTACTGATTTTTTCTAGCCAGATCTCCATTTCAGACATCTTCTTGTCATTTACCATAGCCATCTTAAATGTATTTCTCTCAGCATCTCTGGTAGAAACTAGAGAGATTTTTGAACTGTATAAACTTCTCACTCGCAGGAGCAAGTTTCTTGTCTCCTCCAGAGACTGTTTCCTCTTCTCCATATAGCTGGCTTTGAGTTGTTCCTTTGACTTAAATACAGGGCTTGATTCTGAACTGTCTACATCCCCTTTTGTTATCACTCAAAATGTACCCAGGTTGTGAAAGGTAAACTCCAAGATAACAGCAAAAACACTTTAGAAAGAAACTGGTATTTTCTTCCAGAGAGGGATCTCTCAATACAAATTTAACAAGACCAAATAATAAACAACACTTAAAGATTTATATGTTTGGCTGAAACAATCACATAACCATTGGGCATGGAGTCATATACATTTAAGGATATCACAAAGATGTATACACGAGATTCATCAAAGACAATATAATCACATCGTTACAGTCATTCAATTTGATCCAGGTGAGACAAAAGAGATGAGGAAAGAACCCATTAATATAGAGCATCAAAGATGAATTCTATATCAACTTTAGCAAAAAAAATTATAAAATATCTGAAATGATGACTAGAGCATAAACATATGAATTCCAATCATCCAACGCTGTATTCCAAATACGAAGAAGAAACAAAATGGAGTGTTACACAAGCAAAATACAATCACATAAAGAAAGAAGAATGGACTGTAATATCAATGATACAAGAATCTCTGACAAAACTCTCATGCATTCACTTTGTTATTCAAAAAATAGATATGTTCTCCAAAATTATTTCACAACACGATGGGTTCCAACCCCCATCTCATAAAAAAAATGCAAATATATACCTAAAATAATAGGTCTTCCAAGAAGATCAATAACTGAATGATCGGACTAATTTAGAGTTTTGTAACTGAATCCCTAACTCCTAGGAATAAATTACAACTCCAATCCTAACAGATCATAAAGTAAAAATCATCTTGATGATATGTCCTCCCCCAATCAGCTCCATGTCCTCACCCAGTCAGCTTCTCGGTGTATGATGCCTGTCTTTAGGAATGAAGAATGTATTTTGTCTTTCCAAATCGCTCCACAGCTTTCCACTGCTCTGCGCTTGGGGTATCACACTCCATAATTTCCTGAATTGATACTTCGAGCTCCATGTATGCTTCATAGGACTTCTTGGGAAATCTGCTTCTGATAATTGTGAACTTCTATAGAATTTCGAAATCTCCTGTTAACATATCCACAATAGTTTTCCCTGTTAGGCTTCTCTCCAAATCATTAAATTTGGAGTGGTCCATGCGGCACTGAACAAGAAAGCTATGATAGTTTTCTTGTGGGAACATCTGCCCCTCCTCGTCCCAGAAGGAAGGCAATCTGTCCTCGAAGAGCTCCTTAAAATCCTGTTTAAAATTATTGACCTGCAAAAGCAGTTCTTCTGATTTATCTTGGACCGTCTTCATTAAGTGATGCTTGTGAATGAATTTCTTTGCCCATAGCACTATTGATATTATGTCTTTTATCCCCATATCATGCAATTTCTAATATATCAGTGAATTTAGAAAATTTAGTGTGTTCTGGGCCGTAGTAATAGGTCTCCTCTCCATGTGTTCATTTACCAGCTTTAATCTCTGGTGAGCCAAATTTATCATTTTATTCAGATCATCAATAAAATTTAGATAGTGCCAGAATTTGATAATATCTATAGACAAGGTATCCCAAATGATATGTTTTGCCCCTTGCAGAGGGCCCGTCCCAATGTTTTTCTCCTTTATCTCGTTGAGTTTTTTCTGTAACTGATTTCTATCCTGCAAATTTTTTTTTTTACTTTCATTTACTCTGGCCAATTCAGATTTTATTTTTTCATTCTCTGCCTTCAATTATTTAATTGCTTCATATTTTAAGCTTACCTGGGACATAGGCACCAACAAATCATCCACAAAGAAATCATCCAATGGCTTTTTGATATTCACAATGGACAAATCTTCACTAGTGGGAGTCTGACTCATTAACTCCTCCATAATTTCCTTTTCATCATTTTGATCTTTTTTCATCAAGGAAATTTGAGACAACAGTTCGTTTCGTTCATCCTCCCACCTGTCTTTTCCTTCCTATAGCTCCCCAGCTCTTCCTTTATACTCCATCATCTCTTGATGGAATTTATCCTTCTCTTCTTGGAGAGCCAATAACTCAAAGGAATGAACATGTTCATCACCTGGGATCCTCAGTTTTTTCTTTAGGACCTGGAGTGCATTGACCTTTTCCTCTAGCATCCTCTTGACTTCCTGGGTGTTATCTGAACTAACAATGTCTGTTTGCAGCTTCCTGATCTGAATGACATTTTCTTTATTCTCAACTCTCTCATGCTTCAATTGAATTTCTAATTTTTCTATCAAAACTTGCAATTTATTAATCCTTACCATGGCTTGTAATAAGTCTGAGTAAATGATATCACTGGTTTGTTTGTGAAGTTGTATCTTATCCGGAGTACTAATTTTGTCCAACCGGATCTCCATTTCAGACATCTTCTTGTCGTTTACCATAGCTATCTTAAATGTATTTCTCTCAGCATCTCTGGCAGAAACTAGAGAGGTTTTTGAACTGTATAAACTTCTCACTCGTGGGAGCAAGTTTCTTGTCTCCTCCAGAGACTGTTTCATCTTCTCCATATAGCTGGCTTTGAGTTCTTCTTTTGACTTAAATACTGGGCCTCATTTTGAACTGTCTACATCACCTTCTATATTTTTAAAAGAGAATTGATTTACTTGCACAGCTTTCATGGGAACTAGGGAAACCTTTTTGAAACCATCAGAAACTTCCTGATTTACAATTTCACTACCTTCAAGCAGCTTTGCCTTTTTATAGGACCCATCTTCGTCCAATTCCATACTCTCAATTTCAGACAAATTCCTCTTAATCACAATACTAGCACCTTCTGTTCTTTGGGTTACTGTGACAGGTACAGTATGTGCATTTTCATCAGACTTTGATCAGACTTTGATCTTTCAGACATCTTCTTGTCATTTACGAGCTTTAATCTCTGGAAGGAAATAAGACCGGTGATGAAGATCCTCACGTATCTTCTCGCGTGCACATATAGCTTCCAGAATGGCTTCATCGGAAGGTAAAACAGTTTCTAAGCAATCGATGGAAGGTAAAGAGTTCTCTGCCCATGCAGGCATATAGACTTCTTCCAGATCATCCGAGACTGAAAGAGGATCTGGAATAGGATTAGCAGTGGTTTGGGTAATAGCTTGATATGCCACTTCCACCGCTGATAAGGGAACTTCCGGTTCCTGGGGGGTTGGGAGAACCCAAGGATCAGTCCTATCCACCACTAAAGTGATGGAATTCCCCACACTAGTGGAACCGATATAGTTAACTGGGGCTGGGATGTCGAATGAGCCCATCAAAGATGAATACAATCCAGCCCCCAAGCTCTGAGAAGGCTTGGCCTGATCAACCAATGGTACATTGGAATCTTTAGACTCTAAACGGCCCTTTCGAGTAAAATCAAGTTGGTCAAAAGTAACCAACTTGCCCTCATGTGGGAATACCACCACACGAAGAACAGTCGATGCAACAACAGTCATTGCATAAGTCTAATTCCTCCCCAAAAGAAAATTATAGTCCAAGGGGGCATCAATCACTTCAACTTCAACAGAGACCGCTTTGCCTTCCAACTTAATCTCGAAAGCTGGCAAGATACCATGTGGACGGAAAGACCATCCATTGAAAGCAGTAAGTAAAGTGGTTGATGGGACCAGCTCTGGGGATCCTAGAGCTTTCTAGCATGGCAGGGACATGACACAAGTAGAGGCTCCCTCATCCACTAAAGCTCGTCCAATGGTCTTACCACCATGGACAACATCTATGGATAGGGCTACAAGGTAAGGGAGGCGAATTTTGACATCAGACAAACAAAGCTTCGCTATGAGACTTAAAGAGTCCATACTACCTAGAGCCGCTAAAAGGGCATCCCGCTGGGCGGGACAACTCTGAAGCACCTCCAAAGCAGACATTGCACATGGAGTTTGAGCTAGATCTTCAACTATTGAGTAGTTGGAAGCAGCCCTATTGGGATTATGCAAAGTCTTCTTAAAGACACCCTTGGGTATCTTTGGCATTATTTCCAATGGTTTCTCTATAGTAAGAGGATTGGAAGGTTCAACTATAGCTTTACCCTTCTCCTCGGTCTCTTTCTCCTTCTCATAGTTCTTGTTCCTGGTTTGCAACAAAGTAGAGGTTCTGACCATGTTGATATAATTAGTGTCAGGAGCAGCTTGGCTGCCCCCTGCTACAGTAGAAGCTGACGCAGAATTCTGTCCTTGGGGAAATGGATCCTTCAGGACAGCCGTTGGTTGGGTTTTCAACAGCTTCTGAGCTTGTTCCATGAGGGGACAAAGGTGGGTCAAATGGTCTCCCTGTCACAACTTACAAGGAAACTTGACTTTCTTTTTATCTTTCTTTCCCCCATCAGCATTGTTTGCGGGCTTGGGCTTGTTTTGCTTTTGGTTTCCCTCTCCTTTTTTGCCCTTATTCTTCTTACCACCGGACTGCCGATTGCCCTTTTGAGAAGATTGAGAAAATACATTTGCATTTTGGGGAGAGGGGGCAGCCTTTGCTGCCTCCACTGTAGACTGTTTGACAGACAATTGTTGAATTTGTTTTGTCAAAGACTCTATAGTGGGAGAACTGACGGACCCCACCACACCATCGGCATGGGGTCCAGGCTTAGGTTTCTCGGCCTCATGAGAAGGCCTTGGTGCCTCCAGGATGATCTCATATAAGATCCCAGACTGTGAGTAGATCAAGTCTAACTGCTGGGCCCTGACTGTGGCTTCTTCCTCACTAGTCACTCCTAATGTAGAAACATCCTTAGATATATAGGGCAATAAATATTTAAGGAACCATTCTAGTAAAAACTCAGGAGGGATGGTAGCTTTAATAAGGCTCTTTCGCCTCCTCCACTCTTGGATATGATCCGAGATGTGGGTTGCCTTATTTTGTCTAAAGGTGGAAAACAAGTCTGTTCCGAAATCGTAACGAACTGGAAGCTGAAAGTGGCTAAGGAAAGCTGTAGCCAAGTCCCAGAAGCTGCTAAAAGCAGCAGAAGGTAGCTCAATGTACCATTTTGCTGCAGTGCCAGTTAATGTCCTCTGAAACAGCCTAAGTCTCACTGAATCCTCGTTCAATGAGTTGGAAGAACACCAAAGATGGAAGGTGGTGGCATGTGCCCCAGGATGTTCACCAGCTTTCCCTTCGAACTTAGGGATGTCCGAAGGCAGTTTGGTGGGAACAGGTGGCCACAAAGGGTCATGCCTCACTGGATCGTTCATCAATTTCGATAAGTCTGGAAAGTTCAAAGTTGCCAGAAAAGGAAGCTTTGGCCTAGCCGGTGTAGTAGATGTGCTAGCTTGGGTATTAGAGGGACTTGCCCCCACATTCCCATAAGTAAAAGTGGGGTTTCCCCCAGACACCGGTTGTGAAGTGGGTATGTTACACTTAGAACACCTTGATGAATAGCGTAGAGATGCACTGACCGCGAACCAGGCTCACAAAAATAGGGTTAAAGCTCAATACGATAAATCGGTTAAGCCTAGGATTTTCTCTGAAGGGGAACTTGTCTTGCTCTGGGACCAAGATAAAGAACCCCTGGGGGCAGGTAAGTTGAAGGCCATGTGGTTAGGACCCTATGTCGTGTCTAAAGTTTTGAGTAAAGGCACATATGAATTAATGGATTATGATGGGAATAAGCTGCCCGAGCCTAGAAATGGGCTCTACCTGAAGAAGTACTACGCTTAGGCCTAGCACTTTTTCTTGTATATTAGTGTATGCATTTTATGTACATTAGGTTGTCAGTTTTGTTTTTTATATAATCTTCTGGTGGTTGCAGATGTCTTCCGGAATGTATGTAGGTTTCGCTGATGGAACCAGCCATCATACTTGTAACCTGGCTTCGGCAGCATGGGTTGTCTATTCTCCCACAGGACAGCTTGTTGCTGCGGGAGGCGCTTGCTTAGGTCCTGCCTCTAATAATGTTGCTGAATATAGGGCGGTTATTGAGCTTTTATGGGACGCGTTGTCACGTGGTATTACCCAGCTTGAGGTCCGTTTGGATTCCCAATTGGTTGTTTCCCAGCTCCATCGAGCTTACCAGGTACGAAACTCTACATTTTTACGTCAGTTCATGAGAATTCGTTCATTGGAAAGACATTTCGAAGTTATTACTTTTAATCACATTCCAAGAAACCAAAATTCAGTATCTGATGCATATGCTAACTATATTTTGGACTGGCATCTCACACACATTCAATAAAATTATACAGCAAACACATAAAAAAAATTTGTAAATATACTGACAACCAAACACAATATATATATATGTGTAAATATTTGTTCATACAATAGATAGGTTGAGTCTGATATGTAGATCCCAAAATATCCAAAATATACAAAAATATGGATCGTAGTCCATCAAAATGCCCTAAAACTATGACTGTCCGCCGTGACCACTAGGACCTGGCCGGTCCCCGTGATCTCTGCGCCCCCTGGCCTCCTCAGTCTCCTCGGCTGCAGCTGCATCGAACGCATCCCTGTAGACCACTACTGCCCTAGCTACCCGTCTGAAAAGACATAGCCAGGTTGGGGGCACCCCAACGATGAACTCCTGCATGGCCGCAGGGAGATGCTCTATCCGTATGGTGGGTACCCGCTCGGTAAGCCTAGTCAGCTTCACCTCGAGTACCTGGATCAGCCCAAGATCTCCTCCTGCCACAGGACGTACGAAGGTACGTGGGTTCCCTGCAGGGCGGACCGGTCCAATATCTGCATTTTGACATATGAGTAGGGTCAGACTTGTGCATATGTATATATCATACTATTGAAAAAATTTATAAAAATTTAATAATGATAAAAATTAAAAAGACTTACCCATCTCTCCCCATGCTCGTCCTGGAGGGAGGACTAGGTCTGGATCACCTCGGAAATCTAATCCGACATATGGGAACTGCTCCAATGCGGGCACCGGATGTTCCCACCATGTGTAGAAATTGTTGTCATACATACTCTGTACTACATCTCCTCCTCCGTGACGGAGGAAGATGTCACCCCACCTGCTCAGCCTTAGCTGACGTGGATGTCTGACCTCTAAGGGTATCGCAGGGCTCATAGCTGGCACCCTCTCAAAGAAGAACGCAACCAATATGCTAGCATACCCGAAGTTCTTTCATCTCCCTCTCCTGCAATCGGATAATTGCCTCTTCATAAGAGGGGCAATTCCCGAGAAGCAGTCATATAGGGTGCCTCTGAAACAATCAACTGCCACTCTCATCTGAGTCCTGGTGGCATGATGTAGTCCTGATGCCCCTGAAAGTCTAACCATAGTACTGGTCAATACCTGTAATGTAAAGTCCTGTATGTCTGCGATGTGAATGCTACTGCCCTTCTTCTGTGTCCCTGGTCTGCAGAATACTTCAACATAATTCTGAACACTCAGAGGGTCACCACTCCTGCCAGTGCCCTCTAAGTTCACCGGGGCTCCCCGATGTGATAATCCAGTGATAAAATAGATATCCTGAGTGGTAATCTCCAAAGTCTCACCCTCAATGTTAAACATCCCAAGGTCATGGTCCCATTAGTTAACCAAGAACTCTAGTATGCGGACATTGGCCCGCATTGGTGATGTGCAAAAGAACTTATACAGCCCACTATTCCGTAAAGCTTGAATGGTAGATGGGCTTTGGAATGCCGCTTGGTCCATCATCTCGTGTTCTCGTTCCCTCCACTCCAGCACCATGATGTCCTGACAAAAAACACACAGTTTAATTCAGTAATTCATCATCAAAATTCAAAAATTTGAACCATTTCCAAAGCATTTATCCTTAGCGCAGTATGCGCGACTGTCCATTGGGACAGGTCGCGCATCATGCGTGGCTTCCTTATGCAGCAGCCCGCACATGAAACGCGTAGGTGCGACTTTCATGCGTGGCAACCCGCGCATGCATTCTGCCATCTTTTAAATTGATGAATAAAATTGAATTTACCTTCAAATTAAAAATTTGTTTGGATGAAATTAAAGAGCACTGGGTGTAGATTTACCTGCAACTGACGGATCTGAATTTCACCGATCCAATTGTCCACAACGAGCGATCAAAGATAGAGGGTAAAATGCTCCCTTTTGGCTCAAAAAGTGAAATGGTATGAAATGTTTCAATTTTCAAACTATTAATAGAAATAAAATTTTGTAAAGTAGGTCTTTTTCTATAGTTTGAAGTGCTAATTGACTAATACCATCACTTTTGTGCCTTGGAACAGGTTTACTTATTATTTCAAAGTGTTGATGCTTCTATAGGGTGGTTTTTGCTATTTCCAATATATGTTGGCAACTTATCATTCACATTAACCTTAGTATACAACATTTTGCCACGGACTATGGTATTTTAAGCCATTAGTCCCTTGTCTCTACCATTGTTCTTCCGTGGCTAGGATCCCTATTTCATGAGTATTATCCTTATATGCCATTGCCAGCCTTTGATACTCATTTCCGTCACCGTTTCATGCCCAGGGTTTTCCTCATAGCTATTTTTCATGCCAAATAGAGCTTCATATGAATCTCTCTTTACAAGCTATCCCGTTATAGGACTCCCCACCTTATGGAGTTTCTTTAGGCCCAGGTCTGACTCCTTAAAAATAGACTTGACTTCTGAGTTATCTCGTCCGTTCAAGCTCGTTAAGAATATGTGAACGGGCATTCGCACGGTGGTAGGTTATCTCTTTCTCGGCCCATGCGGAATAGTACGAGAAAGGATCACTCTCTTTTCTTCGGAATCGAGAAGAGTATTCTCAGGTATAGGTTTATCACTTTTCCGGACCTGAGGGACTAAATTTACGGAAAAGGAACACCTGGTTTGAGCTTATTTTTTCTTTTTCGTGCTCTGGACCCAAATATGAAAAAGATTCCGAGTGTACTTTGTGTCTTTGTCATGCTCGTTAAACACTAAAGAACAAAGCAACGAGTTTATTGTTGTAAGCCCCATTTCTCGTAACCAAATGGATCTTTCCGAGTGATCTTGCTTTCCTTCACACTCGTAAAACTCAAGCTATTTATGCTGTTATGGAAGGAGCGTTGGGTAGGTGGTAATTTAACCTTTTTCGGACCTCCCCGACTAAGTACAAAAAAGGTTCACCTTTTCTTCTTCGGAAGTTAAGAGAGTTCTTTTAAGGTTTGTTTAATACTTTTTTGGCCTTAAGAGACTAAATTGGATGAAAAAGGACCCCCCTGGAGTCTTCTTTGGCGTTTTCAGACTCTCTAAATATGAAAGCACCAAGCGAGCATGTACTAGTTCGGGCTCGTTAAATCCACGGATCAGTGTATCAAGCATTATTTTTCCGTCTCTTCAAGATTGTTAAAAAATGAAGAGGGAACCGAGTTGGCTTTCCTGGACTCATTAAAACTTAACAGGGAAGGAAAGGAAGAAGTTTTCTCTTGTTTTCAGTAATGGCAGCATGTCATCCTTGAACATAGCACTCTTTGCTTTCCGATATCCATGTTTCAGTGTACATTTGTGTTCAGCTATCACTTCGAGTTTTCTGACTCCTCCTCTTGTCCATTATACCTGGGGAATCTGATCATGTCTCCTACATGACAGATAAGTCTAGTTGTTCTATCTATTTGTTATACGCTATCTTGGGTCATCTCTTTGTTGTGCTCACTGTTCAAGGATTCTTCCCACAGTCTATTTTATAGCCTGATTCCATCACTGTTATATCTGTGATCCATTTACTTGTGTCTACCTTCTTTTGCCCAGTTCCTAGTCACTCTTGTGATCTGTCAAAGGATCTATTTCCTTCCCTATCACAGTATGGTTCAGTTTCAGCACTTCCTGATGACGAAGACCTAGAGTTTGACGGTAGTACCTCTGGATTCACTTTCATCATTGGTGAACTCCTTTGCTTCAGTTGTCAATTATCATCTATTAATTGGAAAACTGTTGAATCCTCTCCATGTTTGACTTCAGCTTACCCTTATTCACATGGCTTGGACTGTACTTGGTTCTTTGGGATCTTGTATGAAGACCTTAGTTCCTCACTTATGAACTAAGTTGCACAAGACTATGTTCTGTTTCTATATCCAGCTTCCAGATCTTTGAAGACTCATCATTGTTATATTGTGGCTTTGATCCACCTTTGTACATACGTGGTTTTACCCGTATTATATGATGTACTCTCATCTTGTAAAGGAGCTAGTGTTCCAGTAAATTGAACATAGCATCCTCAGATATAGCTTTGTATTTGACATTATTATGTATTGGTTTCAGTTACTCATTCTGCTCCACTGGACTTCTGAGTTTCCCCAGAGTTAGTATTATAATGTATTACAGCCATCGTTCCCCTCTGACCTCACACATTAGGGGGCATCTGTTATATAGTTGATCGGCACCTCTCCGTTCGAGTGCTGACATCCCTCAGGTCGGCACACAAAAGGACACTGATGGATTGAGGTTTGCCTAGTTTCATTATACCTTGGTTGATGATGAAATACATTACCTATATGCCCAGCTGGCTACTTTGCTATTTTTAGATTTTGAGTGCATGCGCGACTATCTTTATTGGCATCTCGCGCATATGCGCGATTATTATGTTCAGCAGGTCGCGCATACATCTATGCGCAGGTTGCAATTGTATAGAGTCGCACATCATGCACGGGTTGCTTTACTACAGACCCGCGCATGGTTTCCTCAAAATTAGTTTTTAAAAACACGAGTTAATGGGAGATTAGTCGTTTCATTTACCTTAATCCCATTAACTGCTATAACCTCCCTAACCTTCGAGAACTACCTCATTTCATCTATATAAATAGAGGCCTTGGGGAGGGTGTTATAGATTCATATTGGGAGAGCAAAGTTATGCTGGTGGATTTTCTACAGAATATTTGGAGCAGAGAAACTCAGAGTCCTTTGGTGACAGAGGAGTCCCTTGTTCAGACATTGGGTTGTAACCTAAACTCCCTCTATTATTGTTAATAAAGCAGATTACTTCTTCCATATTGTGTTTCATGTGTTGTGGCTTGGTAAATGTTTATATTTCATTATAATATGTGATTTGCCTAATCTGCATCTTTATATATGAATCATACTGTATATTGGAAGAATCTTAGTTAACAGGTTGAAGGAGGAACTATCCTGGAGATTGTAGAAGTGAAGCAAAGAGGAAGAAGTTAGCTTGGATCAACCTTCATTTATTACAAGTAAGTTCCTGCTACTTCCCTATTTCCTATTTGTGCTTTTATAATCAAATTGTCTACAAGTGTTATAGTATGTTGGTAACCCCCAGACCTAGGTTATTAGGTGAATTATCCATTACAACACAGCCAACCCCTCAATAGGCTGGTGCTCAAATGGTTTATTCTTGTAGGCTTGCTTCCTCAATGAGATCACATGGTGGGGATCATAATTCACTTTTGAATCCTTTTGGAAATCCAGATTCTCTAGCAATTTCTCTATGAATACTAAGGCGCCTTTACCTTTAAAAATGAAAGAGCCGACTTTGAGTGGAAATTTAATGTTTGAAGATTTTTTGAAAGCACCAAAATGCTCTTCCTCAGACAACAATCTCTGCCTCATGAATTCTAGTGCGAAAATACTTGCGGTTAAAAAGGAGGGTAGCCTATAAGGCTGACTTGTAAACCCATATATTCTTAACACAGTGTAATCTTTGTATAGGAACCAGTCTCCCAACCCGATCCTCTGGTGAAGACTGCATTAAACATTTCATCTCATCCAGAACACGGGGCAATTCCTCATCAAATAACATTTTGTACATTTTTGACATGATCGAATTACCAAATTCGAACATGTCAATTTGCTTGGGCAAATCAGAAGAGCATAGAGTATTCAAAAATTTCAACTCAGTGACATTGGAGCATAACAGCATGTTGAGCAAGTAGGTTTGAAACCTAAAGAAACGAACCTTTGGAAACTCAGTTAACTGAAGATGGATTGCTTCAGCGAGGTACTCATCTAAATTAAACACATGGATTGACTGGGAATCAGAGCTTGAGGAACTTATTCTCAATAAAAAACCTAGGATGACATCGCCCATACGACAATCCTCATCCAGACCTAACACTTGACAGACCATAGATACTACCAATTGGACTTCATTCTTAAAAATGTGCACAGGATAAGGTAGGAAAAGACCATTAAGGGATTGACCTTCTTTCAGAATACTAGACAGGAATTGACAGTGACTTTCAGTTTCACAATTCTTGTAAAATTCAGCAAGGACCGACTCATTTACCAACTCACGATTAACAGGGTAATTTTCAGGAAAATTGAGGTTTTCTCTGATGACTATGGCATCGACTTTACAAATTATTCTATACATGGACTAACTCACAATAATCCTCTGAGAAGGAGAATAATTGATAGCACACCACTCTGGGAACTCTGGGAAATGGAGGGTTTGCTCAATAGCGAAATAGTATAGAAAAGATTTACATACATTCAATACATCGTTCCCTTGTGAGTTGTAATACCACAATTTCTCCTTACTAACAGACATGATCCCTATATATAGGAAGGGGTCACACACGCCCCTGTCTCTGTCTACTAAAAACTCCTCTCTGTCATCTATGACCTGACCAGATATTGGTAATCCTTAGCAATGGTAATTTGGACTAAGGAACTACAGGGTTTCCACTTGATTTCCAAATCGCTCCACGAATTTCCACTGCTCTGCGCTTGGGTTATCACACTCCATCATTTCCTAAATTGATACTTCGAGCTCCATGTATGCTTCATAGGAATTCTTGGGAAATCTGCTTCTGATAATTGCGAACTTCTGTAGAATTTCGAAATCTTCTATTAACATATCCACAATAGTTTTCCCTGTTAGGATTTTCTCCAAATCATTAAATTTGGAGTGGTCCATGCGGCATTGAACAAGTAAGCTATGGTAGTGTTCTTATGAGAACATCCGCCCCTCCTCATCCCAGAAGAAAGAAAATCCGTCCTCGAACAGCTCCTTAAAATCTTGTTTAAAATTATTGACCTGCAAAAGCAGTTCTTCTGATTTATCTTGGACCGTCTTCATTAAGTAGTGCTTGTGGATGAATTTCTTTGCCCACAACACTATTGATATTCTGTCTTTTATCCCCATATCGTGCAATTTCTGATATGTCAGTGAATTTAGAAAATTGAGTGTGTTCTAGGCCGTAGTAAGAGGTCTTCTCTCCATGTGTTCATTTACCAGCTTTAATCCCTGGTGAGCCAAATTTATTAGTATATTCAAATCATCAATAAAATTTAGATAGTGCCAGAATTTGGTAATATCTATAGACAAGGTATCCCAAATGATATGTTTTGCCCCCTGCAGAGGGCCCTTCCCGATGTTTTTCTCCTTTAGCTCGTTGAGTTTTTTCTGTAACTGATTTCTATCCTGCAATATTTGCTTTTTACTTTCAGTTACTCTGGCCAATTCAGATTTTATTTTTTCATTATCTGCCTTCAATTCTTTAATTGCTTCATCTTTTAAGCTTACCTAGGACACAGGCACCAACAAATCATCCCTAGAGAAATCATCCAATGGATTTTTGATATTCGCAATGGACAAATCTTCACCGATGGGAGTCTGACTCATTAACTCCTCCATAATTTCCTTTTCAGCATTTTGATCTTTTTTCATCAAGGAAATTTGAGACAACAGTTCGTTTCTTTCAGCCTCCCACATGTCTTTTTCTTCCTGTAGCTCCCCAGCTCTTCCTTTATACTCCATCATCTCTTGATGGACTTTATCCTTCTCTTCTTGGAGAGCCAATAACTTAGAGGACTGAACATGTTCAGCACCTAGGATCTTCAGCTTTTTCTTTAGGACCTGGAGTGCATTGTCCTTTTCCTCTAGCATCCTCTTGACTTCCTGGGTTTTATATGAACTAACAATGTCTGTTTGCAGCTTCCTAATTTGAATGACATTTGCGTTATTCTCAACTCTCTCATGCTTCAATTGAATTTCTAATTTGTATATCAAAACTTGCAATTTATTAATCCTTACCATGGCTTGTAATAAGTTTGAGTAAATGATATCACCAGTTTGTTTGTGAAGTTGTATCTTATCCAGAGTACTTATTTTGTCCAGCTGGATCTCCATTTCAGACATCTTCTTGTCATTTACCATAGCCATATTAAATGTATTTCTCTCAGCATCTCTGGCAGAAACTAGAGAGGTTTTTGAACTGTATAAACTTCTCACTCGTGGGAGCAAGTTTCTTGTCTCCTCCAGAGACTGTTTCCTCTTCTCCATATAGTTGGCTTTGAGTTCTTCCTTTGACTTAAATAATGGGCTTGATTCTAAACTGTCTACATCAACTTCTATATTTTTAAAAGAGAATTGATTTACTTGCACATCCTTCATGGAAACTAGGGCAACCTTTTTGAAACCATCATAAACTTCCTCATTTACAATTTCACTACCTTCAAGCAACTTTGCCTTTTTATAGGACCCATCTTCGTCTAATTCCATACTCTCCATTTCAGAAAAAGTCCTCTTAACCACAATACTAGCACCTTCTGTTCTTTGGGTTACTGTGACAGGTACAGTATGTGCATCTTCATCAGACTTTGATCTCTCAGTAAACTGCAACAAATTGGAAGTTTCAGCCAACCCCTCAATAGGTTGGTGCTCAAATGGTTTATTCTTGTAGGTCTGCTTCCTCAATGAGATCACATGGTGGGGATCATAATTCACTTTTGACTCCTTTTGGAAATCCATATTCTCCAGCAATTTCTCTATAAATACTAAGGCGCATTTACCTTTAAAAATGAAAGAGCCGACTTTGAGTGGAAATTTAATGTTTCAAGATTTTTTGAAAGCACCAAAATGCTCTTCCTCAGACAGCAATCTCTACCTCATGAATTCTAGTGCGAAAATCCTCGGGGTTAAAAACGAGGGTAGCCTATAAGGCTAACCTGTAAACCCATATATTCTTAACACAATGTAATCTTTGTACAGGAACCAGTCCCCAGCCCGATCCTCTAGTGAAGACTACATTAAACATTTCATCTCGTCCAGAAAACGAGGTAATTCCTCATCAAATAACATTTTGTACATTTCCGACATGATCGAATTAGCAAATTCGAACATGTTGATTTCTTTGGGCAAATCAGAAGAGCATAGAGTATTCAAAAATTTCAACTCAGTGACATTGGAGCATAATAGCATGTTGAGCAAGTAGGTCTGAAACCTAAAGAAACGAACCTTTGGAAACTCAGTTAACTGAAGATGGATTGCTTCAGTGAGGTACTTATCTAAATTAAACATATGGATTGACTGGGAATCAGAGCTTGAGGAACTTATTCTCAATAAAAAACCTAGGATGACATTGCCCACATGACAATCCTCATCCAGACCTAACACTTGACAGACCAGAGATACTACCAATTGGACTTCATTCTTAAAAATGTGCACAGGATCAGGTAGGAAAATACCATTAAGGGATTGACCTTCTTTCAGAATACTAGAAAGGAATTGATAGTGACTTTCAGTTTCACAATTCTTGTAAAATTCAGCAAGGACCGACTCATTTACCGACTCATGATTAACAAGGTAATTTTCAGGCAAATTGAGGTTTTCTCTGACGATTGTGGCATCGACTTTCCAAATTATTCTGGACATGGACCGACTCACAATAACCCTCTGAGAAGGAGAATAGTTGATAGCACACCACTCTGCCAACTCTGGGAAATGGAGGGTTTGCTCAATAGCGAAATAGTATAGAAAATATTTACATAAATTCAATACGTCGTTCCCTTGTGAGTTGTAATACCACAATTTCTCCTTACTGACCGACACGCTCCGTATAGATAGAAAGGGGTCGCACACGCCCCTGTCTCTGTCTACTAAAAACTCCTCTCTGTCATCTACGACCTGACCATATATTGGTAATACTTTCCCCTGGTCCATCACTTAATTAACAATGGTAATTCGGACGTAGGAACTACAGGGTTTAAGCCTTACCTGATTGACTATAGAGGCGTGTGCTTGGAGCGTGCCCAAAAATGACAAATGGAAGCTGACGAATCATCTAGTCATTTTCACCTGTCCCGAGTAGATAAAATAATCATGAGAGAAGTCAATGTTGCTTTTATAGGACCCACTCTGGAGCATGCTTTGGGCGGTTTTCCATAAACCACTTTCGTCTCCGGAGTCTATCACATTCAGCCACGTGGATCAGCGGTTTATATTCCGCGACCGCCTCCTATTTTTATCTGTCATGCACTTCCATTCTCTGGATTCGTTCAAGACCATTGATCTGATTCCTCTTTAATTTCCAACCCTTGTATCACGTGCCAGGTACCTCGTTTTGCCAGGCGTCTCGATCGTAAACATCATGCAA
Source organism: Pseudotsuga menziesii (assembly GCA_001517045.1). NCBI lineage: Eukaryota > Viridiplantae > Streptophyta > Pinopsida > Pinales > Pinaceae > Pseudotsuga > Pseudotsuga menziesii. The sequence continues at coordinate 239,806 of LPNX010763731.1, forward strand.
CTTTTTTCCCCGGAATCATTCCCAGCCATCGATATGATCGACCTTATCTCACTACCATCAGATCGAGAAGCAAATACTTGATTCCGCTGAGTCTCTTGGCATTATCTTTCGCGCAACTTTATGCTCCGGAATCATCCACAGCCGTAGATGTGATCAACCTTTATTTGTGAGCCGTCATATTAGGTGACACCTACCAAATTCTGCTGGGCTCCGTTATTTTAACCATCGTGCAAGTTTATGTTCCGGAATCGTCAACAGCTGTTGATCCACTTTACCTTTAATTCTCAACCGTTAGATCACTCGCCTCATAACCAATTCCACCGAGTGCCTTGGATTTATCCTTCATGGAAGTTTTGGCTCCGGAATTACCCCCGATCGTTGATGTGATACGCCTTCATCTCATCACCGTTGGATCCAGTGGTATGTACTTGATTCCATTGGGTTCTACTATTTTAACCAACATGCGATTTCACAAGGAGGATTAAATATGGACCATGGATCTGCCCGCGCCGGATTGATAGCCATTGATATCTGCACCCAGTTAAATTCCCGGACATACTTTATATTCCTCGCATCTCTGAGAGTGCAGACACAATCAGGGCCGTTGATTTCTATCCTTTCACTTCGCACCATTAAATCTTTGATAATGGGATCGATTTTTTGGCCTATCATCATACTCTTACAATATATCTTTTTAACTAAGGTTGAACAAGCAACTTCTTATTTCTTCTTCATCATGGTTTTTCATCCCCTTGCTAAATAATGGTGTTAACAGCTGGCTCCATCTGGTGATGATATCCTCCCTGCGAGGTATCAAAGAACACGTAGACGAGGTGCCTGTTTTTTTATTTTATACAATAACTCCCAAAAACTCATCTTTTGTTTTTGTAACTATATCATTTTTATATATTTTTAGAAAAAGAATGGTAAACCTCCTAAATCTTAGGGCTTTGACTGCGAGCTTCAAATACACTCGGCTTACCATTCATGTTGACTGGTAAAGAAAAACAATTATGTACAATCTATGATACAAATTTTACCTTCCTCCTCAGGATAGGTAATGCTTTAGATATCGTCCATTTACACGGTTACTCTCCAGAAGAACCCCATTTGTATATTCCAACAAAAATGCATTTTCCCCTCTGTATCCAGCAACAATATAATTAGGCCCTACTCACATAGGATCAAATTTTCCATGCTTGTCTTCATTAGGAGCATCCTACTTCAAAACCAGGTCATCAATCTGAAACTGCTCTTCCTTGATTCTTCTGTCAAAAGTATTCTTCATTTTCTCTTGATGTGACTGCACTTTGTCATAAGCCTTATTTCTTTGTTCTTCTAGTTCAATGATCTAATTTATCCATCGTTGTATGTGATTCGGTTCTTCTTGCTGATCTTGGAAATATATCATAACTGGTACCCGTAATGATGTTGGAAAAATCACTTTGGCCCCATATACCAGTTGGAACGGAGACATGCCAATAGCCCTTTTAGTGCTGATCCTATCGGCCCATAGAGCATATTTTAGTTTGGTGTGCCAATACCTCTTATTATCCTCCAAAAGCTTCTTGATGATACTCACCAGGCTTTTATTTGAAGACTCAGCTAACCCATTTCCTTAAGGTTAATAGGCAGTTGAGTGATTGAGGCTTATATGATACTTATGGAAAAAATTAATCATTTTCTTAGATTTGAAAGCAGCTGCGTTGTCTATTACTATCCTTTTTGGACACCCGAATCGGGCCAAGATGTTTTCTTCAAGAAAATCTATGATCACATTTTCAGTGGCCCTCCTAGTAGGAATTGCTTCTATCCATTTAGTAAAATAGTCTGTAGCTGTCAAAATCCACTTGTGTTGACCTGATGAATTGGGGTTTATTTCACCAATAAAATCCAAACCCCATTGCTGGAAAGGAGCCTCAACTGTTATTGGATTCAAAGGGAGAGGTAATACTTTTCTTTTACCGTCAAAAATTTGGCATTAATGACACTTACTGGTTTCTTTATACACATCTAAAAATAATGTAGGCCAATAATAACCAGCTCTTAGGATTTTGTTTGCAGTTACTTTCCAAGAATGATGTCCGCCACAGTTTCCTTGATGAAATTATTTGGCAATTTGCTGAGCTTCATCTTCCAAAAGACAATTCAGCAACACTCCTCCAGGGTCATTCCAATAAAGATATCGATTTATGATATAGAATTTAGCAGATTTTAACTTTACAGATCTTGCTCTTGATTTACTTAATCCTTCTGGTGCTTACGAATTTCAAAGGACATATACAATATCAGAATACCATGAGATGTCGCAAAATCAACCATTATTTCTATCTCTGTATCCAACTGATCTCATTGATGAGACAAAAAATCGATTTGCAAAGATTCGTAATTTGAGTTTGTCATCATTTTTGCCAATCCTTGTCCTTTAACCAGCTTCGTGGGCTTTATTTCTATGTCATATTCCAATAATGTAGCTACCCATCTTTCCCTCCTGCCTTCTAGGTCTGGTTGTGTCAAAATTGCCTTTACTGCAGCAGTTGGAACATGTGCAATTACATGTGAATGCAAAACATACACCCTGAAATCTTTTAATGCTTTAACTAAATCATAAGCTTGTTTTAACATGATGTCATACTTCAACTCTCCATCCCGTAGCATTTTACTGAAAAAAGCTATGGGCTGTTCCAGATTTTTATCATTTTTCTGCAATAACACCGCTGCTATAGTATGTTCTGAAGCATATGAGAATACTAAAAAGTCTTTTGTAAAATCTGGACTTACTAGTACAGGAGCTTTTGAAATTACTTTCTTGATTTCCCAAAAAGACTCCCTAGCTTCTGTATTCCACTTTATTTCATGACCCTTCTTCAACATATTTGTGATATTCATCAAAATCTCAGCAAAGCTTGGTACAAATCTCCTCAAGAAATTTACCTGTCCCAGTAATGACTGTATCTCCTTCTTGCTTCTGGGCTCTCCTACCTTTAGAATTGCACTTACTCTTTCAGGATCAATCTTTATGCCATCTTTGGATATTATATGGCCCAACAACTTTTCTTCTTCTAATGCAAAATTAGATTTCTTCGGATTCAGAGATATACCATATTTCCTACACTTCATGAAAACCTTCTCCAGATGACGTAGATGTTCTCTATCAGACTTTGCATAAATTGTGATATCATCCATGTAGATCACTACAAAATTTCCAATTTCCCCTGCAAAAGCAATGTCCATAGCTCGCTGGAAAGTGGCTCCTGCATTCATCAAACCAAAAGGCATCTTCGCATACATGAAAGTCCCCCATGGTGTAGTAAAAGCAGTTTTCTCCTGATCTTCTGGTAACACTTTGATCTGATTATACCTGGAAAAACCATCCATCATCGAAATCCTTTCAGCTCCCACTACTTGCTACAGTATATGATCCATCTTGGGTAGAGGATAATCATCCTTCATGGAGACCTTATTCAAATTGCGGAAATCTATGCACAATCTTATCTCTCCATTCTTCTTTCTGACAGGCACCAAATTCAGAACCCATTTTGAAAACCTAAGTGTCACAATGATCTTGGCATCAAACAACTTCTTTATTTCCTTCTCGATGACAGGGAGTAATTTAGGGTTTATCCTCCTGAGTTTCTGTTTGAAAGGATTCTCCTTGGGCTTTATAGGAATAGTATGTTGTATGATAGATGTATCATATTCTTTAAGGTATTCATAACTCCAAGCAAACACATCTGTATACTTATTCATCAACTTCACATACTCTTCTTTCTCTCTTTTAGGCAGTTTCTTGGATAATTTTATGATTTTAGGATTTTCTTCAGTACCAATGTTTCTATCTTCGACAGCATCTCCAACAGGTTTGACTTTTGGATTTTTGGCAACATCATTCTGGTAAAAAATATTTTCTAAAGGAATTAGACCTCTTGGTATGAAATTATTTTTCAGCTGGATAATATCCTTACCTCCCAGGGTTTTTTTCAACTTCTTAGTATCTTCTTCTTCTGTTTCAATTTCTTCATCATCTTCAAGGGCTTCATCATTATCATTTTCATTGTCAAAATGAGTATTCACAAACTCTCCTCATAATTCTAAAAATCTTTGGATCTGCATGTCATCTTCAAACACCTGTCAATATTTGGAATTGTCAGGAATAGATGGTCTATTTACAATTTCAATCCGGTATTCCTTCTGACCAGCAATAGGAGTATCAAATTTTCCAGCAACCACGGCCAAAGAATCAACTACCAAATTATCAAGTCTGGGAACTACCTGAACTGTATGCTCTGTAAAGAAGTTTCCCAACATGTCCCATACTTAATTTCTGTAAGCCCTCATTCGAGGATGCTTGGTTTGATAGCTTTCATTTACCTGATTTATTACCAACTCTGAATCTCCCAAGACCCTTATTTTTTGAGCTCCCAAATCCTTCAAAGCATGCAGAACCAGTAATAAAGCTTCATATTCGGCCACATTATTTGTACATTCAAACATCAACTTATATGACAGGGCTTTGAAATCTCGAATAGGAGAAATTATATATACACCATCTTCGTCACCGGTTTTTGCAACAGACTCGTCAAAATACATAATCCACTGGCCTTCCCTTTTTTGTTTTGCTTCCCAAGCATCTTGTTCTATCATTTCTTTTTCCTTGTTCTCATCAGACTTCTTCTGCTCTTCAGACTTCTTTTGCAATGCTCCTTCTAAATCACGTGGGACAACATCATTAAAGAAAATAGAAGACCCCAAATCAGTATCAACAGCATAAATGTGATGAACTTCAGGTTTATCTTGACTGCTTACTACATATGGAGTTCTTTTTTCACTATATAATCTTTTGCTCCCATCTCGGAAGGAATTGTAGCGTAAGACATGTCCATTTGTAAACTACCTTTCAGTTTAGAAGTCTAAGATCTTTACAACAATACCCCAAACTTGGGTGGAATGTCTGGAACTACCACGTCCATGACTATAGTTTTGGATGGCAACTTATTCAGATTCACCACCATATCCTTAATCAAACCAAGGCATTTCACTCTTTTAGAATCAAATGAGTACAAGTCTTTATAGGGTCTTGTTACTTCCAATCCTAAACTTTCTACGACTCCCTTCGGCATCATATTATGGGACGCTCCTGAGTCCATCATGGCATTATGAGCCACTTTATCATGCACATTTAGGCTTAAATAGAAAGGAGGAACTTCCTCACCTTCCATATTTTCAACTTTTGATCCAAATGAAATAGTGCGATTATCATCATTACGTTCTAAAATGTCAGATTGACTTTCACCTTTATTTTTGACCATTTTTGTGATAGTATCTCTGTATTCAGTGTTTCTCAATATTTCATTAAATGGAACAGAGATTTTTAGCTTTGAAAGCTTATTTTGTAGATTAAAACCAGCACCAATCTTTTCCACATCAACCAGAGTCGCCTTCTTTATTACTTTATCTCTTTCTACATAATTTTCCACCTCTTTATTTACAAAAGAATCTTTTGGTAGTTCTTTTCTTTTTTCTCCATTCAAAGAACTAGAGGAAGAATGATTTGGGTTTTCCTTCCCTTTATTTATGAGGACATCCCTATTCCTCAATCTGATTTTCCTTTGCACATCATCCATAGCATGTAAATAACCTCTTTGATACTGCTCATTTTCCATCTCAAATTTTTCACTTGCATCTTCCTGTGCAAACATATTATGTTCCTCTTCGGTAAGATATATTTTTGAATCCTGCTCTCCAAATAGATGAATCTCATTTTCAGGGGGATCCTCTTCATCAACAACATAATTTTCAGGGAAAGGTGGACGGATGGGCTGTTCTTCTTGATTTCTTAGATTTCTCTGGTCTCTCTATCTATTTTGTGGGGGAACAGGGGGATTTGGTCTTCTGAAATTTGGATTCCTGATCTGGGGATCCCCTTGCTCTCTATTGAAAGGCCTAGTATCCATAGTTAGCCTATCCATCAACTTCTCCATGTTTTTCAACATCATCTCAAAATTAAAATCAGCAGAAGAAGATGAAGTAGAAGGTAAATTTTCTTCTTTTCTCCTCCTATCCATATATCTATGTTTCATCTTTCCACTGGCCATCATGTTAGCTTCCACTTCTAGGGCATCAGTATACATGGCAGCAAGAGTTGCTGATTTTCTTTCACACAACGAAAATGCAAAATCATTATCAAAGGCCCCAGCATAATGTAATTTTGCAGCTGCAGGGGAAGGTTTTATATCTTGTGGAATAGAGTTGTAGGCCCTCATGAATCTGCTTGAGAATTCACGAATAGACTTGAAAACCCCCTTTTTAAGACTGTTATACTGAGATAAAAGCTACATAGGATTCTGTTTATCATCCCACCTATCTAAGAAAGCATTTTGGAAGTCCTGAAAATTTTCTATAGATCCATTTGGCAAGTCCTTAAACCACTTTTTTGCCTCCCAAGACAAACCTTGGGCAAATAACTGCATTTTAACATCAGGATAATCAACCTCTTCTAAGTCGATAAAATCCTCAAATTTCGCAACATGTTGTTTCGCAGTTATATCACCTTATCCATCAAACAAAGAAATTCTCTGGGAATAGTTTTGAGGGAGATCATGTAATAAAGTGGGAAAACACAAAGGGGCAAATCTGGCAGGCATAGGTCTAGGTGGATTCACAGGGACTGAAGAGCTTTGAGTATTCTGAGAGGTAAATGTTTCAACTTTGGTGTTTTGTTGTAAATCTCTCCAGAGGGAATCTAACAGGTAAGATTCTAACCTACGAGGATTGAACTCAGTGTTTTTAAGGTCAGATTCATATTTGGCTCTCAACATATTTCTTCTAGTGTTAACTCCCCATTCTAGATCAATATAATAATCTTGGGATGATGATGCACCAAACAAAGGAAAACTTACCTTTTCTTGATTTTTCTTCTTAAATAACTTTTCTGGGTCTTCAAAACTTTTGAAAATTTGGGTATCAGAGTTACCTCACGTATGCCTTCTTGAAGCCATAATGACTCTTTAAGTTCTGAAAAGGTTTCACAATGGAGTCGCCAGGGAAAATATACAACCTTCTTTTTTTTTCAAAATTCCTGTTTTCCCACATAAATATTTCTTCAACTTTGTCATTCTCCCAGGGCAGATAATGCACTTTCGTTCCCCGGCAATGGCGCCAGTTTGTTATCACTTAGAATGTACCCAGGTTGTGAAAGGTTAACTCCAAGGTAACAACAAAACCACTTTAGAAAGAAACTGGTATTTTCTTCCAGAGAGGGATCTCTCAATACAAATTTAACAAGACCAGATAGTAAACAATACTTAAAGATTTATATGTTTGGCTGAAACAATCACATAACCATTGGGCATGGATTCATATACATATAGGGAGATCACAAAGATGTATACATAAGATTCATCAAAGGCAAGATAATCACATCATTACAGTCATCCAATTTGATCCAGGTGAGATAGAAGAGATGAGGAAACAACCCATTAATACAGAGCATCAAAGATGAATTCTATATCAACTTTAGCAGAAAAATTTATAAAATATCTGAAATGATGACTAGAGCATAAACACATGAATTCCAATCATCCAATGCTGTATTCCAGATACGAAGAAGAAACAAAATGGAGTGTTACACAAGGGAAATACAATCACATAAAGAAAGAAGCATAGACTATAATATCAATGATACAGGAATCTCTGAAAAAACTCTCATGCATTCACTTTGTTATTCAAAAAATAGATATGTTCTCCAAAATTATTTCACAACACGATGGGTTCCAACCCCCATCTCATAAAAAAGATTCAAATATATACCTAAAATAATAGGTCTTCCAAGAAGATAAATAACTGAATGATAGGCTTAATTTAGAGTTTTGTAACTGAATCCCTAACTCCTAGGAATAAATTACAACTCCAACCCTAATAGATCATAAACTAAAAATCACCTTGATGATATGTCCTCGCTCAGTCAGTTCCATGTCCTCGCCCAGTCAGCTTCTCGGTGTATGAGGCTTGTCTTTAGGAATGAAGAATGTATTTTGCCTTTCCAAATTGCTCCACGGCTTTCCACTGCTCTGTGCTTGGGGTATCACACTCCATCATTTCTCGAATTGATACTTCGAGCTCCATGCATGCTTCATAAGACTTCTTGGGCAATATGCTTCTGATAATTGCAAACTTCTGTAGAATTTTGAAATCTTCTATTAACATATCCACAATAGTTTTCCCTGTTAGGATTTTCTCCAAATCATTAAATTTGGAGTGGTCCATGCTGCACTGAACAAGCAAGCTATGATAGTGTTCTTGTGAGAACATCCGCCCCTCCTCGTCCCAGAAGGAAGGCAATCCGTCCTCGAATAGCTCCTTAAAATCTTGTTTAAAATTATTGACCTGCAAAAGCAATTCTTCTGATTTATCTTGGACCGTCTTCATTAAGTGATGCTTGTGGATGAATTTATTTGCCCACAGCACTATTGATATTCTGTCTTTTATCCCCATATCGTGCAATTTCTGATATGTCAGTGAATTTAGAAAATTCAGTGTGTTCTGGGTCGTAGTAAGAGGTCTTCTCTCCATGTGTTCTTTTACCAATTTTAATCTCTGGTGAGCCAAATTTATCAGTATATTCAGATCATCAATAAAATTTAGATAGTTCCAGAATTTGGTAATCTCTATAGACAAGGTATCCCAAATTATGTGTTTTTCCCCCTCCAAAGGGCCCTTTCCGATGTTTTTCTCCTTTATCTCATTGAGTTTTTTTTGTAACTGATTTCTGTCCTACAATATTTGTTTTTTACTTTCATTTACTCTGGCCAATTCAGATTTTATTTTTTCATTCTCTGCCTTCAATTCTTTAATTGCTTCATCTTTTAAGCTTACGTGGGACATACGCACCAACAAATCATCCGCAGAGAAATCATCCAATGGCTTTTCGATATTCACAATGGACAAATCTTCACCGGTGGGAGTTTGACTCATTAACTCCTCCATAATTTCATTTTCATCATTTTGATCTTTTTTCATCAAGGAAATTTGAGACAACAGTTTCTTTCGTTTAGCCTCCCACCTGTCTTTTTCTTCATGTAGCTCCCCAGCTCTTCCTTTATACTCCATCATCTCTTGATGGAATTTATCCTTCTCTTCTTGGAGATCCAATAACTCAGAGGTCTGAACATGATCAGCACCTGGGATATTCAGCTTTTTCTTTAGGACCTGGAGTGCATTGACCTTTTTCTCTAGCATCCTCTTGACTACCTGGGTGTTATCTGAACTAACAATGTATGCTTGCAGCTTCCTAATCTGAATGACATTTGATTTATTCTAAACTCTCTCATGCTTCAATTGAATTTCTAATTTTATCTATCAAAACTTGCAATTTATTAATCCTTACCATGGCTTGTAATAAGTCTGAGTAAATGATATCACTGGTTTGTTTGTGAAGTTGTATCTTATCCGGAGTACTGATTTTGTCCAGCTGAATCTCCATTTCAGACATCTTCTTGTCGTTTACCATAGCCATCTTAAATGTATTTCTCTTAGCATCTCTGGCAGAAACTAGAGAGGCTTTTGAACTGTATAAACTTCTCACTCATGGGAGCAAGTTTCTTGTCTCCTCCACATATTGTTTCCTCTTCTCCATATAGCTGGCTTTGAGTTCTTCCTTTGACTTAAATACTAGGCTTGATTATGAACTGTCTACATCACCTTCTATATTTTTAAAAGAGAATTGATTTACTTGCATAGTTTTCATGGGAACTAGCGCAACCTTTTTGAAACCATCAAAAGCTTCCTCATTTACAATTTCATTACCTTTAAGAAGCTTTGCCTTTTTATGGGACCCATCTTCGTCCAATTCCATACTCTCCATTTCAGACAAACTCCTCTTAATCACAATACTAGCAACTTATGTTATTTGGGTTACTATGACATGTACAGTATGTGCATCTTCATCAAACTTTGATCTCTTAGTAAACTGCAACAAATTGACAGTTTCAGCCAACCTCTCAATAGGCTGGTGCTCAAATGGTTTATTCTTGTTGGCCTGCTTCCTCAATGAGATCACATGGTGGGGATCGTAATTCACTTTTGAATCCTTTTGGAAATTTATATTCTCTATCAATTTCTTTATGAATGCTAAGGTTCCTTTACCTTTAAAAATGAAAGAGCCAACTTTGAGTGGAAATTTAATGTTTGAATATTTTTTGAAAGCACCAAAATGCTCTTCCTCAAACAACAATCTCTGCCTCATGAATTCTAGTGCGAAAATCCTCGGGGTTAAAAAGGAGGGTAGCCTATAAGGCTGACCTGTAAACCCATATATTCTTAACACAGTGTAATATTTGTAGAGGAACCAGTCCCCAACCCGATCCTCTAGCGAAGACTGCATTAAACATTTCATCTCGTCCAGAACACGAGGCAATTCCTCATCAAATAACATTTTGTACATTTTCGACATGATCGAATTAGCAAATTTGAACATGTTGATTTACTTGGGAAAATCAGAAGAGCATAGAGTATTCAAAAATTTCAACTCAATGACATTGGAGCATAACAACATTTTGAGCAAGTAGGTCTGTAACCTAAAGAAATGAACCTTTGGAAACTCAGTTAACTGAAGATGAATTGCTTCAGCGAGGTACTCATCTAAATTAAACACAGGGATTGACTAGGAATCACACCTTGAGGAACTTATTCTCAATAAAAAACCTAGGATGACATCGCCCACACGACAATCCTCATCCAGACCTAACACTTGACAGACCAGAGATACTACCAATTGGACTTCATTCTTAAAAATGTGCACAGGATAAGGTAGGAAAAGACCATTAAGGGATTGACCTTCTTTCAGAATACTAGATAGGAATTGACAACGACTTTCAGTTTCACAATTCTTGTAAAATTCAATAAGGACCGACTCATTTACCCACTCACGATTAATAGGGTAATTTTCAGGAAAATTGAGGTTTTCTCTGATGAATATGGCATCGACTTTACAAAGTATTCTGGACGTGGACCGACTCACAATAATCCTCTGAGAAGGAGAATAGTTGATAACACACCACTCTGCGAACTCTGGGAAATGGAGGGTTTTCTCAATAGCGAAATAGTACAGAAAAAATTTACATACATTCAATACATCGTTCCCTTGTGAGTTGTAATACCACAATTTCTCCTTACTGACAGACACGCTCCCTATAGATAGGAAGGGGTCGCACACGCCCCTGTCTCTGTCTACTAAAAACTCCTCTCTGTCATCTACGACCTAACCAGATATTGGTAATCCTTTCCCCTGGTCCATCACTTAATTAAAAATGGTAATTCGGATGGAGGAACTACAGGGTTTAAGCCTTACCTGATTGACTGTAGACGCGTGTGCTTGGAGCGTGCCCGAAACTGACAAATGGAAGCTGACGAATCGTCCAATCCTTTTCACCCGTCTCGAGCAGATAAAATAATCATGAGAGAAGTGAACCTTGCTTTTATAGGACCCACTCCGGAGCGTGCTTTGGGCAGTTTTCCATAAACCACTTTCGTCTCTGGAGTCTACCACATTCAGCCACGTGGATCAACGGTTTATATTCCACGATCGCCTCTTATCTTTATCTGTTGCGCACTTCCATTCTCTGGATTCGTTCAAGACCATTGATATGATTCCTCTTTAATTTCCAACCCTTGGATCACGTGTTACATACCTCATTCCTCCAGGTGTCTCGGTCGTAAACATCTCGCAACTTTTTGCCTCGGAATCATTCCCAGCCGTAGATATGATCGACCTTATCTCTCCGCCGTCAGATCGAGAAGAAAATACTCGATTCCGCTGAGTATCTTGGCATTATCTTTCACGCAACTTTATGCTCCGGAATCATCCACAGCCGTAGATGTGATCAACCTTTATTTGTGAGCCGTCAGATTGGGTGACACCTACCAAATTCCGCTGGGCTCTGTTATTTTAACCACCGCGCAAGTTTATGTTTCGGAATCGTCAACAACCGTTGATCCACTTTACCTTTAATTCTCAACCGTTAGATCACTTGCCTCATGACCAATTCCGCCGGGTGCCTTGGATTTATCTTCCGTGCATGTTTTGGCTCCGGAATTACCCCCGATCATTGATGTGATATGCCTTCATTTCGTCACTGTTGGATCGAGTGGTATGTACTTGATTCTGCAGGGCTCTACTATTTTAACCAACATGCGATTTCACAAGGCGGATTAAATATGGACTCTGGATCTGCCCGAGCCAGATTGATAGCCGTTGATCTGTGCACCCGGTTAAATGCCAAGACATACTTTATCTTCCTCGCATCTCTGAGAGTGCGGACACAATCACGGCCATTGATTTCTATCCTTTCGATTCGCACCATTAGATCTTTGATAACGGGATCGATTTTTTAGCCTATCATCATACTCTTACAATATATCTTTTTAACTAAGGTTCGACAAGCAACTTCCTATTTATTCTTCATCATGGTTTTTCATCCCCTTGCTAAATAATGGTGTTAACAGATATCATCGAGTTTATGTTTCTCTTCACATGAATGATATAAATAACCTTATTATTGTGAAATCCATAAAAAGCAAGAGAGGAAGGTAAGATGAAAACCATGTTCTAACTTACCCAGCAATCAATAATTTATTTTGAATTATTCACTCGTTTGGTTCACATAACCTGTTATGCATATTGTTGAATTTGAAGGTTTAACAATAAGAAATTTAGAATATGCATAAATCTACATTTGATTAATCAATGCATGCAATCATTGCCTCATAAAACCACCGTCACTATTTTTGTTTATTATATACTTTTGGTGTACCTTGTTCAGTGTAATTGAAAATGCTTATTCTATTCATCGTATGTCACTAGGATCAAAGATATCATTACATAAATAAAATAATATGATGAGAATTTGGTTCATTCTGTCAAAATTAAAAGAAATTGAGAAATTAATTAGTAATGAAATTGCAAAATAGGTTGATTATAATTTATTGTTTTGTATGATTTTATTTTAAATTTGATATGTTTAATCAGGATGATTCAAGATTTGATTTTATTGGAAAATTCCACTGAAAAAAAATTTAGAGACAAAATTTAGTGGATTTATCAATTCTTCAAGTATAAGATCAATAATAGTTTATACACTTTAGTAAAATTATGGATCTTTAAAATAAGTCTTGAGTCAGTTGTTAAGTATCATTCTTAATATTTTGAAGTTTAGTTTCATCCATATTTAAATAAATGTTTAACTTCCTATTGGAAAAAAATGTTGAAAGAAACCAACATGCCAAATCTATTTCTTGAAATGTTTTGAGTCTTCAATATTTGAAATATTGTCTATTTTTAACTAATTAATTTAGTATCAACCTTTTTTTTAAAGTCATTACACATTAATAATTGAATTTTACAAGGAAAACCAGTGGTATGGCTGTTTCATTCGGCATGCTTAGAATTACTCAGTTTTCTAAAGATAATGGTTAATATATATATTTTTCTTATTAGCGGACACTCCAAGATGAATTCAAACCTAAATACATTGATCTCTTACACTTGCATCAAGTAAGTGTTTTGCTTAAATGGAAAATATTGGTGTAGAATCAGCTTGTCAACCCAATTTTAAAGTTTTGTAATAAATATGTATAATTTTCTTATTTCAATACATATATTTTTCTATTAAATATCTGTATTTCTTTTCTTAAATTCTACACATGCATCACTAATAATTCTATATATTAAGAGATAGAAATATATATACCTTTTCTCCTTAAATTTTACTCTTCTATCCTCAATAATTTAATATATATATATATAGATAGTTGTCTTTACCGTGAACTTACATTTGTTTTGTTATACAATGTCACCTGCAACATATAATTTTAATAGTATTTAGGTTCATTTAGTTTAGATAATTTAATGATATTTAGATTTACTTAGTTTTTGCGTGTTATTCTCTTTCTCTATGTTTAGTTTCTACGAGGAACATATTAATCTCTATGTTTAGTTTCTACGAGGAACATATTAAGCTCTCTTGAGTATATCATTGTCATATGTTTTTTTTTAATAACTAACTCAATATTTTTGTTTTTCAAAGTTCCTAAATATTCTTTAAATGGTTTTTATTTAACCAGTTTTCAACCATTTTTTTTTTATATTTTAATTATTTTAAACAAAAAATAAAAAATGCATGTAAAAGATTATAACATACAAGTCTTTAGTATTTGCTATACCCAACAACATATACAAATTAGCAAGAAATCATCCTCTATTACACTAATGAGAGTAATGAAATCATTTGGAATGAAGAAACTAGAGAATGATTATATCCTCATACTGTTGAGAACATGGTATGCACCAATGTGATTTTGAGCAACTGTAACGCAGTTTTCTTACACAACTGTAAAGCAATTGTACCTCACATTTAGAGTTTTTGTACGGCCTTGAGAAAATGCTTATCCACAAAATAATTTTTTCATAAAATATTCATTCAGAAATATTTTCATTGCTTTCATAAAATAATCTATGGCCTTGAGAAAATGCTTCTTCAAACACTTTGGGTTAGTTGAATGGGCCTTGAGAAAATGCTTCTTCAAACACTTTGGGTTAGTTAAATGGATCTTGGACAGTTGAATTGCTCTATAATCTATTTGTATTCTCTGAGTTAATTTTTAGCAAGTCTTTTTAGCTGATCGTAAACAAGTCTATTAGCTATGTCAGATAACAAGAAACTATAGTGACTAGTGACTGTGCAACAAATTCCAAATATCTTCTCAAGTCTACCCATTCCATCGTTGTCATCATAAGACAATGTAGTGCGACACATTATCATGCTTGAGGAGACACCTTTATCGAAAACTACCTTCTTTAAACACATAATAGTAGAAATGGACGCTTCTGGAACTCATGCATAGAAGACTACAACAACTCTAAAACAACATTTCTGAGACTTCAAACTCATTGGAGTAAAAACCAACTCTAAAAAGGCAGACAATTCAAGTGTCACGGACCACCATTTAGGGTGCATTTAAATCATGAGAGTATGGTGCTCACGAAAATGGTACCTTCAAACACACCATAAACATGACCTGACTTTCTGTATATTCTAATCATGCGTTTGGGATGAAAAGGTCTCACCGAACACATGATCAACAATCATTCGTTTCGCATGGATAAAAATGCAATTAAAACACCGTCTTTTGTCAATATGCTACAACGTTCCGACTTGAAACCGACGAATAATTTGATCTCAGCCTCGTAGAAGTGTTCACAGATTTTAACTTCGTGGATTGTTTTGAGTCCCTGAATCAACGTGTGAGGTTAAATAGCTGTGAGAGCTATGAAAACCTCTAGTAGTGTGGGATTCTAAGCCGAGGTATATGAGTCTACTTCCAAAACAAAATCTTTAATAGTGTTTTTTACTTTGTACCCAGTCAAGGTATATGGCTGTATTTCCAAAAGCATAAATTCAATTCTTTATATTTAGCAAATTATGTCATAATATTATTATTTATAGAATATTAAAAAATACTTTTAATTTCATTATATATTGATAAAATCTAAAGAAACTTTTTTCCAATTAAAATTTTTTTATTTAAAAAAATATTTCCAATTTTTATGAAATACTAACAACTATATATATCCCGTCAGTCTTATATAAGACGCATGTACCTTACTCCTCATTAAAACATATTTCTTTATGCATAGCACTTTAGTTTGTTATAGTTAAGAATTATATAAATTAAATTTATTTATGTTTATGTTGTCTTGGAAGCTTATTATGTTTACTTGTTTTTAACGGGAAATGCATGCAAAAATTGTGTAATGGAAGTTACAGTTTTGAAATTCAGTGTTTAGAAATATGTTCTTGGTGAAATGTATCCAAATTAATATTGTATTAATTGCAAGTTCATTGGAATTCTATCTAGCGTTAAGTTTATACTATTTTATATTTTTAAATAGTTGTTAGTTTTTTTTATTTAAAAAAATTAGTTAAATTCATATAAATAGTCATTCTTTAATAAAATTAAAAAAATATTATTTATTTTTTAAATATTTTTAATATATATAAAAAAAATTAAAAAAATTAAATAATTTTTTAAATTATTTATTTAAATAATTTTAATATAATTTTAATTAATATTTATTTTTTTTATATACAAATATTATATATATTTGTTATAATATATATATTATAACAAATATAATAAAATTATATATAACTATTTATTATATATAAATATAACAATAAAATTCACATTTATATAATTGATGAATTAAAATTATTTACTTACATATATCATTAATCTATATATATCTCATACATGTAATCTTGCATATGAGATATATTTTATTGAACCTAAATATAAGTACCTATATAATATGTTACACTAACATATAGAGTTTATTATTAGTCTGTGCCCTTGTGGCTGCAGGGACTCTAGGAATCAACTTGCCCTATGGCTGCAGGGATTCCTAGGGCTGCAGGGACTCTAGGAATCAACTTGCCGTTGACTTTAGGAATCAACTTGCCGTCAATTCTATTAATCTGCACATAAATTTATGTAACTATATGCAAATATTTCTCTAAGTTTTATTCAATCATTTTACATAAATTTATGTAAAATATGCAATTATTTCTCTAAGTTTTATTCAATCATTTATAAAGCCATTTTTTTAATTAATCATTAATTTGGCTTATTACAACACACATTTGCCCACGGTTCTCTCAACCAATTAGAGAATTTCTCTCAACCAATTAGAGAATTGAACCTCTTATTTGGCCTCTTCTCGAGGCGGGTATGTGTTTTTCAACATCATGATATCTTAAGTTTAAGTTTCAAGTATGAGCTTGGTAAAAAATCACTGATATATGTTAATGCTATTACTCCCTTAGCATTAGTTTGGTGGTAATTGCCCACGGTTCTCTCATAATTAGAGAATTGAACCTCTTATTTGGCCAGAAGAGGCGGGTATGTGTTTTTCAACATCATGATATCTTAAGTTTCAAGTATGAGCTTGGTAAAAAATCACCGATATATGTTAATGCTATTACTCCCTTAGCATTAGTTTGGTGGTAATTGTTAACATTAAATGTTTTGTTTGATGCAGAGAAATAAACAAAAGCAATTTTCACCTACCCACCGCCTTACTTTTCCGCACTAGCAACAAAACAATGCCAAGTGGTGTGCATGCAATACATGTGTCTTTGCCTTTGACAAATGGGAAGGGACAAGCTGATATAGGTAGGCTGAACATGTGAGGCTTGGAAAGACCATGTCCCTGGCTTTGGAAAGGCCATGTCCGCTCGAGATGCAATGAAGCTTCTCAACCCTACAGGTCTGCCAGAAATAGCAGAAAACATGAAATCAGAGGCCGGATGGGAGCAAGGAAAACCGTCGTCTACTCGAATCAACCACTAGAATGCAAGTATAATGGTCAAATTGTGTCCATAATTATAAAGCATTTCTGATTGTATACAGTAATAATATGTTCGCATACATTTCTGATTGTATACAGTAATAATATGTTCGCATACATGTTGTATACTCGGTGTAAGTTCCATGCAAATAAGTGGATGGAGGCATAGCGGGTCAGTGAATCCAAGTACTCCATCCTACTTCGCACATGGATCTCGTTTCTTCCTGTGTTTGTGTTTGGATCTGAATTTGAACTTACATTTCCTCCAAAGGACTGTGACATCGCTCATGTTCATTTCTTATCCACTTAGTTTTCAGTTGATTTTCATTATTTCTCACTTCGGAAGCATCTACTGCTAAAGATTGTTAGGCGATAGTTTCTTCAAGATAATCCTTTCTATGGCTGATTATTTTTTGTCATCAAAATATACTTAGTAAATTAATGCAAAATTTAAAAAGCAATGGCATTTCATTGAGTGGTTTCCTACCAATTATATTTAATGTATCCTCTATCAAGTTATAAAAGATTTCCGGCAAGTTTTTTTTTTCTCTGCAGTAAAGTTCTCTGTGGAAATGTAAATATGCTTAGGTTTGAACGTACCTAAAAGGTTCTTAGACAGGCACTCATTCTTAGTGTCGTTTGTGCATCCAAATATGACGAATCCTAGCTCATTCTCCACTAGTAACCGTAATTTAACCTCGCTTCCAGCTGGAACACCGGGACTGCTATTATTTTCCCTTCCAGTGATTTCTTTCTGCCGCTGCCACTCTCTGCCCTCACCGGAGAACCGCCTGCCTTCAGGCTCTTTGCAGAAGCATCGGCACAGCTCTTCAGGGACATTATAGTTAAATTCTGAGCCTGAACAAAGGTTCAAAGATGGAAGAAAATGCCGGACGTTACAAGTATGGACTAGGGTTTGAAAGATAATTTTGTTGCCAAAATGGAGCGATTCTTAAATGCATTCAGCCGTCCAAAGTGCTTGTATGCTTTCCAGGGCACAGCTAAATGGGCTCAGTTTAAAAGGATAAAATAAAGAACAAAGAACTCATCATTATTTTCAAAATTTCTATCATTTTCATTTATTCATTTTTCCAGGATGCATACTAATAGCTAGTTGGGGTGGTGCTAACTCTACCTTTGTGGGATATGCATATGTATATTAAACTGCTGCCCGAACCACTGCTCTGCTACAGGTAATGCTCCAACAACTCAGTAAATGGAACCCACTAGCTGCAGGTGGAGGTTCTGCAACTTATTGCTTTGAAACTGGGTGAAGGGAAGCTAGGTCTATTGCTTCAAATGTCTGGTTATCTGCTTTCACTTTTGTCTCTACCTTGATTTTTTTAGATCCATTCTTCATTCAAAATCCCATTCTGGACAGAGATAAAGATCCAATGCCCATGAACGAGTTGAAGCACTAGAGATAGAGGTAGAATCTGTAACGCGTTTCAGTGTTGGTGGATCTGCTTCTCATGGCGCAATCTGAGACGCTATCTTATGTACCTGTACATGAAGACCTGAACTCGGAA
Organism: Pseudotsuga menziesii; assembly: GCA_001517045.1. Classification (NCBI taxonomy): domain Eukaryota; kingdom Viridiplantae; phylum Streptophyta; class Pinopsida; order Pinales; family Pinaceae; genus Pseudotsuga; species Pseudotsuga menziesii. The sequence goes on from LPNX010763731.1 coordinate 258,739, forward strand.
CAGGGGTATGCTGCATATAATCTAGAGATAGTCAAAATGTGCAGCAGCAAAGGAAAATATAAAGGGGAATGAAAAATACTCAAAATGTGCCGCAGCAAAGGAAAATATAAAGGCGAATGGAACAATGGCTTCCACCGACTGGCAATCAAAACCATATTAAGATAGAAATGCATGATATCTCTCGAGCAAATGGCCTCCACCTACGGCCACATGGATCCCTTGTAACATGGGATAACTTAGCTTACATGCATGCGGTTTGTGCATGGCCTCAACGTGGCCAAAATGTGAATAAGTGGAAGTTGCGGAGGATGTTTTTTAGAAGTTTGAAATTCAATTCAATTCAGTAAACGTGGTTACTTCATTTATTGAGAATGTGATTATGTCTTGTCATTTTAATAGTTTTTTATATCAACGTCGCTCATTTGGTAGAAGAGATATTGATGTTGATACCAACCAGCGTTCAAAATTGAACCGTTCACAGCCCTTCCAAAGGATCTATCCCTTCCCAAAAGTGTAAAGTTAAAATTGTCCTTAAAAAAATATAAAATTTGAATTTTATCCTTTCAAAATTGAATCCTTCACAGCCCTTCCAAATTTTGAATCCTTCACAGCCCTTCCAAAGGGTTATAGCCTTTCCGAAAGTGTAAAGTTAAAATTGTCCTTCAAAAAAAATATAAAATTTGAATTTTACCCTTCCAAATAAAGAAGGGCATAATTTATATCAACATTTCAAAAGAACTTCAACTTTTGAAATTATCCATCCATATAAATTTCTCTTCTCTTTACATCCTCTTCTATTAAAACCCTCGTCTCATCTCATAGTCATGACAAATGATTATTATGCCTGCACATCTTCACCTTATAATACGAATTGGGTCTAGGCCCAAAGACAACTGTAAAATATTAAATGTGTCAAGACCCAAAGAGTAAGATACAACTATAATTGGATGGTTCTTATATTCTTATCACTAGTCTTTACCAATGTGATTGCAAGGGATTCTTTGAAGTTAACTTCCATAATTTTAGGTATTCTTCCTCATTATCACGCCTTCTGGTAGGAAATAAAGATGGTAGTGGCATGCATGAGCATGGAAAAGTTTTTAGGAATAGAGGTTATACACATTAATTGTCTTCATTAAATAATTTAAATTCCTACCAATGACTATCAATTCTGTGAACTGTGGACTGGTACAAAACACAACAGATTTTAGAGCCCAAAGAACTTAATTACACACATCTATGACTTTTTCAAATCTAGCCATTAATAAACTTATTTTGGTAGTTCAGTTCAATTTAAAAGGAGCGCTGAGACTTAGAAATACAATGAGTTGTAAGGATTCAGTTGACTTAGGCCCCTCCATCACATACATGTATGCTTTCAAAACAAGCCTTGAAAAAACATATTTCTCTTTTGCATTTTTTTTGGTGAAAAGGTTTGGTTAATTTATACTTGTCAATCAAAAGACAAGCATACCAATTGAACAGCTGAGAGAATAAATGCCCAACCAATTGAAATTAAGACCAACCCTTCAAATTTGATCACTGATATCAAAGCTGATGTCTATGATGGATAGGATCACTAGATTCCCTGAATTCGTGGACTTTTAAAACATATAGCTCACTTGTCATTTGTTAGGTTAACTTTTTCTGAAAGCCTTACCAGCTATATATATGCTCACTAGATTTCCTTGGCTTTAAGAATTCCTGTTAGGTTAAGTTTTTGGATGAATCTATTAAAAAAAAAAAGTGGTATTGTCCACTAGGTCTGAACTCGCTTGAGTATTTTAGTATATTAGTCAAATCGTGGAAAATAATAAATAAAGCTAAAGTGGTAAAGCACATGGGGGAAAAGAAACAAAAACGTAATTGCGAGGGCGAGGCATGCGGTCTATTACTCATGATCAATTTAATATTCATAATCTGATGTTTTTTCTCTATTCTTTCCAATGTTGGTTAAAGTTTATGCATTTTCTATTATACACGGAAGCTCTTGCGCAATGACTTGGAATTTGCCAAAATTCCAACGTTAATCCATGAAAATTCTGAGCTATGTTTCCACGAAACTTCTGATTCTGTAAATATATCAAATGAGTATCAGTGAATCTATGTTTATATGGTTTTCCCCTCCTCATCGTAGCTCTGCAACGATTTCATTTCGTTTTCCTATAACTGCGACGTTACTCGTAGTTTGTTTCAAATCCAGCGTAAGATATCTCAAATTTTTGTATAATATTCCTCTTAAAAACAAAACTGTAACTACACGCCAAGGGAAAAGATAAGCAATGTTATTTCCTATTTCTATTGAAATTTATTAGCACATTTTGAATCCTTAAAGAAGTCTAAAGCAATACTAATTAGAAAACTGATAACACAATAGATTTTGTTTTGAATTATGTTACAGATAATTAGATGTTAACTTATAGCTACAGAAAGAATGGGCTTCATTTGTGGATAATTGAATAATCTGAAGGATTAGGAATCTAAAGCTATTTATTTAATTATCTAACAACTTAGTACTTTATCTAGATCATATATCTTGTCTTAAAATTGTAAAAAGCCTTCTTCGTCTCCCTTTACTTTATTATCTAGATCGGTATAATACTCAAAATGAAAAAACCAAATGCAATTGCTTTATTCAAGGGTATACTTATTCATTCCATAGACTATTTATCAACTTATGATACATCAATCAATCCATGAGGCATGTACATCATTCTCAAGTTTCGTATTCATTCTTTGATCAGTCCATGAAAGCATAAACTCATGTATAATACTTTTTCCCAGTTCATGAATTTGCTCGATCTGTTCAAACTGTGCCATGCTTTGATCCATTCCAGGAATTAAATCTTCCACGGGTCCACTAATGGACTCAAGTCGCATGGCAAACTCTTACGCTCAAGTTGAACCCTGCTACAAGCGTATTGCCTTGTTTCTGAAGCCTCACACACCATATATACTTTAATAAGGTGACATATACAAGTATGGTCTGTCAACAATCATGGAACTATTACATGTTATAAATATCATATGTCACACCTTATAGCTATCATCTCTATCACACCTTGAGAGCAACTTAAGCAAATGCAACTTGTTGCTCTGCAGCCTTCCTTGTTTAATATAGTATATAAAGTGATATGTAACCACTTTGAATTTCTTTCATTTATAAGTTGTTTTTAGGAAAATTAAATATGGTCTCTCTTTATACTAATTATATAATTTTGTCCCTAGTAAAAAGGCACCACGATAAAAATGAGTTTTCAAACATACATTAAAAAAAAACAAATTTTCCTCAAAAGTTATTAATGTGAATTGTATTTTATATTTTCAAATAAAGAAAATATTTATTATTTTATATATATACTTATTAAAATACTAATTATAATGATTTATATATTATATAAAATATATTATATAAAATATATTATATAAAATTTCAAAATCTATTATTTAATTAAAATGCGACAAAAATATAACATCCACGTTTTTTATTAATTTGTGAGTTATAATAACAATGTTTCCAAAATATAACATTCACATGTTTTATTTTTACATACTTAATATATTAAGATATATATATTATCAATTTTATTTTTGATGATTGCATCAAAAAAGAGTTACCTATTTTATTAAAATTAATTATAATCAAGAAAAATTTATAATGTAAGTGTTACAATTTCAGATTCAAAATAATTTCCAACTTCAAATTTAAAATAATTTTCAACGTCAAATTTAAAATACTTTTTTATACTAATGTCTATAGAATTTAAGGTGTCTAGGAAACATTCATGCTAGCTTTTTGGTACTGTATGGTTCATGAACCCATATGCAAAGGCATTTTGAAGTAAAGGAACAAGATACATAAAAAAAATCAACTATAAGAAGACATGGACATTGGACCTTGCATCAAACCAAGGAAAATGCATCCTAAGTAACAAATAAACTATAAAAAAATGTAAATCTTAACAAAATGTAACCCATAACAATCTACCTTCTATTGTGGGATTGATATCACCCTTCATCTAGCAAATCGATCCACGTCATGAAAGCTCATGTACATACTTATGTATAAACTTATCTGCAATATTTATGAGCAGATCATTCATATCTCACATGAGATAGAGGACCTTTTCTTTCTCTATTGAATTACCATTGATTTAATGTAGAGTAAATGTAACAAAAAATTGTTAAAAAACATGCAATGAAATCCACCTACCAAGCATGGTGTGATGGCCACGATCCTTACATCAAGTGCATGTGAAGGGAATTCAACTCCCTTCCCAAAAGATATACCATAGTCCATGTGAGACTGACCTTCAACCTTTCAACAACAAAAATCTATCTATGAAGGGCATGGCCATGGTTTGAATCCCCTCATTTCAGTGTTACCAACATTCATCTCTCTGAATGCAAATGGATTAAGCAAGGAACGATACCTATAATAAGTTGAAAGGGGAGATGTTGTTAATCACATCTATGAAGGGCATGGGCATGGTTCAATCCCCTCATTTCAGTGTTACTAGCATTCATCTCTGTGAATGCAAAAGGATTAAACAAAGAACAATACCTATAATAACTTGAAAGGGGAGATGTTTTTAATCACATCTAGAGAATCATGGGGAAAGTCCACAAGCGAAAGGTTGTAATGGTGGCCTTTGCAAGTGCTCTCCATACATTAAAAAGCAATAATTACCCGAGAGTACACCCAAATGCCACCTCTTAATGAAGAGTGGGTTGGATGATTCCTTATTGAACGATGCCAAGATTAAAAACCTCCTCCATGAATCCCAATGACGAGGATATGATTGGAAATATTGACTCGCTTTATGGTAATTTAATTGGAAATGTATGACATGCTCTCTTGAGCTTAGGCCTAGGTAAATGAATGATTAGGCTAGGTTGGTTAACGAGTGGGATGTAAATATAATGTAAGTGCTTACCCCATTACTAGTAACAAGGAATATTGGTAGGGATATGTACGCATACTTATAAGTAAAGACAGGCCCTTGGTATTAAGACATATGTGCAAGAGAGACCTAACCTCTAGGATGAACTATATGTCGAATGTTGGTATCGATAGAATACTATATGCAATTAGATAAATAGAGATTGAGTTATAAGCTCTAAGATAAGAAAGGAGACATGTTCATCTGGAATAGTATAGGGAAGATATATGTGTGTGTGTGTGTGTGTGTGTGTGTGTAGATGTATACATATACATATACATATACATATACATATACATATACATATACATACATATATATATATATATATATATATATATATACATATATGATGGGTAGATGAGAAAGTGGTACGAGGTCCAAGGTTGCAATGCTTGGACCTTATGGACTCAACTATCCCCTGAATTATATGCATATTGATATCCTTTGATGTATAAACTCAAAAATTGTTTGAATTTAAGGCAGAATAAAATACAAATTGAGAAGTAAAAAAGAAACTTATAAATCTATAAATACCTAAAAAAGATGACTAGTGCACTTAGTAAAGATGATGTCGGAGAACCCCCACCTAAAAAAAAGTATGGGTTGGGATGAAATTATCCCAAAGAACAATGACAACAATGACTAAAGTCATGTTGGAAATAGTAAGAATCCAACAAGAAAAACTACGAAGTTTCAATGTTGACTATGTAATTCCCTTAGAGGAACATCGTGAGATCATTGCGATATCGACACAAGATTTCACCAAAATTAGAAACATTGTGCAACCTTATCTTACCTTCATTAGTGGAGGCAAGACGAATACCATGAAAAAAGGTTCCCACGGTATGGAACCCAAATCCAACCTTCCACTAGAAGAGAATTGAAAAGAACCTAATAAAAAGGAGAATGTCCCCGATAGCTTGGACAATGGAAGTACAGTAATATATCCTGTTAAGAAAAAGTTAAAAAATAATAAACAATGAACTTCAAGGGGATTTCAAAAAGATCGAACCACCTACATTTAATGCCATAGTGATGACGGACGAGGAAGATGAGGCTTATTTACAAGGAATGAAAAAAGTACTTTCATATTTATTATTTTGATGGGAATATGAAACCTCATTTAGATGTGTATAACCTCACTTCCAAGGTGTCTATATGTTTTCAAGATGTCAAAACTACAAAGCAACTCAAAGAGAAGGACCTTGAGTGGAAAGAATTCAAGGAATGTTTCATGAAGAAGTACTTGTCACAGAGATTCCATAAAGGAATTTGATGAACTCATAATGTGACAAGTGAACTTGTAAGACTAGATTAGTAAGTTCTTGGAACTACCGTGTCTTGTTCCCTACATCAAGGAAGAAAAAGTTAAAATCTAGCGATTCTTAAGTTGTTCACTGAGACAATTCCATGATAGATTAGAATTTGAATGTTCGAAATATTTGGAAGGCTTTGTTATGAGAAGAGTGAACATGTAATTGAAAACAAACAAATTTGGTGGGATAAGAAAGGACATAAGATTGAGAAAAGAAATAAGGGATTTCACCAAAACAATGTTTCTGGTAAGAATAATCCACAACAGACTACTCCTTCCTTGAGTGGAAATAAACATGGAGGAACTATTGGAAGGGATCATTTTCTAAGTAACAATGCCATAATTCACTCTCCAACTCAATCTTATGCGCCAGGGTTGAGCCTCATGTGTTGAGGTAGTGCCTTACGGAGCCTAAGTTGGACTATGGAAATTTGGAGTAGAATATTGACTTGGACTCAAGAATGTCTAAAACTTATGTGTAAAGGTTAAAAATCATGTGTAAAGGTTAAACTATTGAAATATTGTAACTTCGAAGAATATTCTATATGTATCTTTTGTGGTCCCCGATGGTCCTACCGGGAGAACCACTTGTATTATATTTGTACCCCGATGCTTCTAATCGAAAGAACTAATAAGAGTCATGAGGTAGTCCCCTCTAACTGTAAAGGTGGGTCATTAGCACCCCAGTGTGGTTACTTGAGCCTACATGTGTAACTCGAGCCTACATGATTAAATCGAGCCTACATGTCGGATGAGTTAATTAAAGTGAATTGATGAATATAAATAGAGGTGTGGTGCTCCTCATTTGGAACACACATTCTCACTTGTGTAGCGCATTAGTGGAGAAGAGAAGTATCTGGAGAAGGAGGAGGATCAGGCTTTGATCTCCTTGCTGGTTTTATCTTTTATCTTTTTGGGGCATCTATATTGAGGAAGCTTTTGCTGGTTTTTTCCATTTAGGGTCTTCCCGGGATAAATCATTGTTGATCAAGGCCAAGAAGATCATTGTTGATTCAATCACGGATCAACTTGTACCACAAGTGTCTTCCCTAAAGACACCGAAGATGTTTGATTCCTTGATAAAGATATTTGAAGATAAGAACATTAATCAGAATATGGATTTGAGAAAATAGTTGAAGAATGTGAAGATCTACAATGTAGAACATCTTGAAGCGGTAGAAGAAGAACTAGAGAATGTAGAAGTGGTGATAGCCACCTTGAATGGTCTCCCAGGATCATAGAATTCATTCATTCAAGGAATGTGTGCCAGAAGGAAGTAATTACTTTCAACAGACTCTGGGAAGAAGAAGAATCTCGACTCATAAGAAGAGAAGAAGAAGGTGGGAGAAATTGAAGATCAAGCTCTCACCATTCAAAGAAGATCCCTCAAGCAATGAGTAATGTGAAGAACTCATTTCTTGAAGAACATCTTATCCATCTTATCATTTGGATAATAAATGATGATGTCATGAATGAAGAAGATGATGAAGTAGAAGGATCAAGAAGGAGTCTACCCACGAAATGAATAAAAGATAAGTATTCAATTGTCTTTGCATGATATTGTTTTGTTATGCATTTGATTATATTTAGTTGATGTATTATGCATGATAGATTGTTTGCATTAATGATTGTATACTACTAATATGCTTGTGATGGGTAAGTAGCTCATGGTGCCATACAACTCTCCATTGCTACTTATCAAACCTCTTTGCTGACATATTGGATTAGTGCACAATCTCAATGATGTCATGGTAAAGATGGAAGACATCTAGAGAGTTTTCGTGAGACATGGATGAATGTTGTATTGGCTAAACAATTGTATGATGCATAATAATTTGTCATTATTCATATGTTTTATAGTTATAACCATGTAACTGGTGCATTTGAATTGTAGGAAAGGTCCTGTACAACCTCCTACAAGAAAAGAAGGATGAGACTTGTTCCGAAGAACAAGTGATGAAAATTCAAGATTCACTCCAATGAACATGAATCTGAAGCTCCCAGGGTCAGAGACACCATGACGAAAGAAAGAGCTTCAGAGAGTGGTAGATCCACCTCAAAGGATGAATACCACCATGGGTATGAGAGATAAGTAGAGATGAAGAAAAGAATGCTATGAAAAAAGCTATGATCAAAGAATAATAGTTGATCATGGGGAATGATGTATACGATATGATTTTGAGACATAAAGGGAAGTACATAGTATCTTCCATAAGGATCTACAAGAACAAGTGTACAAAGCAAAGTTCGTGAGTTTCCTTTGAAAGAATAGATTATGACATGGCATACTCTATCGACAAGTATATGTCAAGCATAGTACCACCTATACATAATGAAGAGGGAAGATGATACTCCACTTCAGGGGGAGTGACTACAGAAGATATCTGAGTTCAACATGGTACGACATGATGGACAAATTCATGATGGATCGAGACTTTACCAAGAGTAAAGTGGGTTCCAACCTTCAAGATTGAATGCAGAAGACTAGGATATGTTTATGACCTGACAAGATGAACTCATGAAAGATGTTATGATGAAAGAATACTAGAATGATGTTTGGGATATAATAATCAAACCAGAAAGCAAGAATGTGGTATCTTCCAAATGGATCAGTAAGATAAAATATGCTACTGATAGAAGTAAGGAAAGACTTGTGGCTTCTCTCAGAAAGAGGGAATTAATTCTGAAGAGACACTTACTCCAAGAAGCAATGTATACTTTCTTCAGAACTATCATGGTAGTTTCTTCCATGATGAAGTAAAGACAAGCCTTCCTTAATGGTATGATTGAGGAAGATTTTTACATCAAATAGTCATAAGGATTTGAAGTTGAAGACAGATGGACTCACGTATGCAAGTTGAAGAAGGCCCTCTATGGCCTGAAGCAAGCTCCTAGAGCTTGGTATGGAATAATAGATAGTTTCCTGACGAGCATGGGATTTGCCAAGAGTAAAGTTGATCCTAAACTTTATCTCAAGGTTGTAGACGATGAACCTGTCATCCTGTTATTATATGTGGATGACCTATTTCTGACAGGGAATGAGAAACACATTGTAGAATGCAAGAAGAAGTCCACTGAAGAATTTAGACCTTGGTCTAATACTTTATTTCCTAGGTCCAGAAATATGAAGGAATCTTTATCAATCAGGGAAAGTATGCAGTGCAAAGTTTGAAAAGATTTGATATGTTGGAATGCAAAGTCATGGCCACACCCATGGACTCCAACCTGAAGTTGTTAGCTGATGAATCATTAGAGTTAGTGGATGTGACTCATTACAGACAAATCATTGGGTTATTAATGTACTTAACAAATTCCAGACCAGACATTTGTTTTGCTGTGAACACCTTAAGTCAATATCTTGTTCAACCAAGACGGGTTCACCTAGTAACCGTAAAACATGTGATGAGATATCTGAAAGGGACTATAGACTTTGGTATATACTATGATGGTAGTTATGAGTATAGATTGTATGGCTACATAGATGCAGATTGGGATGGAAGTATCTCAGATAGGAAAAGCACATTAGCTAGATGCTTTTGTTTGGGGTCTACTATGAGTTCATGGTTTAGCAGGAAATAGTCTAGTGTTTCTCGTAGCACGGCTGAAGCAAAATACATAGCAGATTGCTTTGCTAAGTTGTGAAGTCATATGGATTTGGAAGCTGATATCAAGTCTCTTTGACCTGAAGATGGATACTACAATGATTCTATGTGATAACCAGATTCGTGATGACAAAGAACCCTGTGTTACGATTGTAACACATAAAAATTCGGTATTTCTACATACGAGACAAGATGTAGATGATTATGTTTCAGTATTCCCATACTAAAGATATAGATGATGTTTCAGTATTTACATACTGTAGATGTAGATGATGATGATTCTGTATTTCTATACTGAATATAAAGATGATGATGCTTTCAGTATTTCTATATTGAAGATATAGATGATGATGCTTTCAGTATTCACATACTAGAGATACATATGGTGATAGTTCAGTATTCACATACTGAATATGTAGATGATGATGGTTTGAATGATGAAGCCTCTGTCTCGGGTAAAGTTCAAACACTTTCGAGACAAGCTTGGTGTTGTTCGAAAAGACCTTCCTCGAAAGGGGGAGTAGTGATGTTGAAGAGGGATTGTATCATCCCAGGACATCTGTCAAAAATAGATCCAGTGACTTTGGTCTTTGTGAATGTGGTGGGATTGCGTCATCCCTGAACTTCAGCTCAAAATGTATCCGGAGGTCTCAACCCCCATGAATGTGGTGGGATTGCATCATTCCTGAACTTAGGTTCAAAATGTATCCGGAGGTCTCGGCCCCCATGAATGTGGTAGGATTGCATCATCCCTGAACTTCGGTTCAAAATGTAACCGGAGGTCTCAGCGTCCATGAAAGTGGTGGATTGAATCATCCCTGAACATCGGTCCAAAATGTATCTGAAGTTATCGGCCCCCGTGAAAGTGGTAGGATTGCATCATCCCTGAACTTTGGTTCAAAATGTATCCAGAGGTCTCATCCCCCGTGAAAGTGGTGGATTGCATCATCCCTGAACCTCGGTTCAAAATGTATCCAGAGGTCTCGGTCCTCGTGAAAGTGGTGGATTGCATCATCCCTAAACCTCGGTTAAAAATGTATCCAGAGATATCGGTCCCCATGAATGTGGTAGGATTGTATCATCCTTGAACTTCGGTTCATAATGGATCCGATGACTTCGGTACTCGAGAACGTGTGTTGATCCCATAATTCCTAGAGGAAGGATTTTCTGAGTTCCACATCTGTGTTGATCCTATAATTCTGAAAGGAAGGATCGTTAGTAACTCCGTAAAGACCTAAATCTCGTAATTCCGAAAGGAAGGATCATTGAATTGATCCCGTAATTCCAATAGGAAGAATTGTCTGAGTTCCACAGATGTGTTGATCCCGTAATTCCAATAGGAAGGATTGTCTGAGTTCCACATCTATGTTGATCCGGTAATTCTGAAAGGAAGGATCATTAGTAACTCCGTAAATACCTAAATCCTGTAATTTCGAAAGGAAGGATCATTGAATTGATCCCGTAATTCCAATAGGAAGGATTGTCTGAGTTCCACAGATGTGTTGATCCCGTAATTCCAATAGGAAGGATTGTCTGAGTTCCACAGATGTGTTGATCCCGTAATTCCAATAGGAAGGATTGTCTGAGTTCCACAAATGTGTTGATCCCATAATTCCCGAAGGAAGGATCGTTAGTAACTCCGTAAAGACCTAAATCCCATAATTTCGAAAGGAAGGATCGTTAGTAACTCCGTAAAGACCTAAATCCCATAATTCCAAAAGGAAGGATCACTGGTAACTTTGTAAAGACCTAAATCTAGTAATTCTTAAAGGAAGGATCATGTTGATGTTTTGATGATGTTGATGTTTTGATGATAATGATGTTTTCATGATGATGATGTTTTTATGATGATGATGAAGTACTGATCGAAATTTCAGTGTATGATGATGATGATGTACTGATCGAAAGATCAGAGTATGATGATGATTATGATGTACTAATCGAAAGATCAGAGTGTGATGATGATGATGTACTGATCGAAAGATCAGAGTATGATGATGATGATGTACTTATCAGAGTATGACGATGATGATGTACTGATCGAAAGATCAAAGTACTGAAGATTTTTCTGATCGAAATGTTGAAGATGTTGTTGCTGATCGAAAGATCAAAGTGCTGAAGATGTTGCTGATCAAAATGATGAAGATATTGTTGCTGATCGAAAGGTCAAAACGCTGAAGATGTTGCTAATCGAAAGGTCAAAGTGCTGAAGATGTTACTACTGATTGAAAGGTCTAAGTGCTGAAGATGTTGTTGTTGGAAAGGTCAAAGTGCTGAAGATGTTGCTGAAGGTGTTGCTGATCAAAAAGTCAAAGTGTTGAATATGTTGCTGATAAAAAGGTCAAAAGATGTTGATGCTGATCAAAGAGTTGTTGTCGTTGAAAATTGAAGACGAAGACTATATGATGTTGAAAAGCTTCCAATGATTTATAGATGTGCTACCCTAATGATGTTAATGATGTCCTCTCCTACTATTGTTGTTGTTGTTGTAGAATACCCTTCTCGTTAAGGGGGAGTGTTGAAATATTGTAACTTCGAATAATATTCTATATGTATCTTTTGTGGTCCCTGATGGTCCTACCGGGAGAACCACTTGTATTTTCTTTGTACCCTGATGCTTCTAATCAGAAGAACTAATAAGAGTCATAAGGTAGTCCCCTCTAATTGCAAAGGTGGGTCATTAGCACCCCAGTGTGGTTACTTGAGCCTACATGTGTAACTCGAGCCTACATGATTAACTCGAGCCTACATGTCGGATGAGTTAATTAAAGTGAAAGGATGAATATAAATAGAGGTGTGGTGCTCATCATTTGGAACACACATTCTCACTTGTGTACCGCATTAGTGGAGAAGAGAAGTAGCTGGAGAAGGAGGAGGATCAGGCTTTGATCTCCTTGCTAGTTTTATCTTTTATCTTTTTGGGGCATCTATATTGAGGAAGCTTTTGCCGGGTTTTTTCCTTTAGGGTTTTCCCAGGATAAATCTTTGTGTTCCTTTTGTATGGTTGTGCTTGTCTATCTTTCAGTGATCCTGTTTGTATGCTTTTGTTATGAAAATGTAATGAAATATTGATGTCTTAGCTAAGCATATGAAAAATTTAACATAAACCTCATGTGTTGAATAAAGTGATATGTATGTCAATGTCATGGACTTGTACAATCTTGTGTGTCACAACAGATCCTCATGTGTTGAGGTCATGCCTCATGTGTTGAGGTAATGTTGTGCATGTTGAAGCATGAATGGGGTGTGATGTACTAATAGCCATGGTCTTAGAGATGGATAAGATATTAATTATCCTCTAAACACTTACCACCTCTAAAATGAATTACTTTAGCATATGACCACTTGTAATGATACATGAACAAGATGATCACATCATTGGAAAAATATCCTTAGTATATTTGATACACATTTGATATGACAAATAAATTGAATTCGTCACAAATGGACCATGTAGATAAGATAAGGGAGAACTCAATTTTCTCACTTTAGTGATGATAAAGAATTCGGTTCAATAAGAGATAATTTGAATTCTTATCTTTAGTGATGTTAACATGGAAGAATTTAGTTAATTAAAGGAGAACTCGAATTGTTCACTTTATTCATGTTATCAATAATAACTCAAGTTAAAAGAGTTAACTAAGTGTTCACAAAGAATATCTAGTGAACTAAAGTGTTTTGTGTGACGACAATTGAGTTAAATTAGAAGGAGACACTTAAGTTGCGACACTTGAGTTTATGACACTTAAGCTAGTACACTTGAGTTAAATTAAAATACGACATGTTAGTTACAACATTTGCATGACAACACTTAACTTGGCATTCTAAATAATTGATCTAAGATCCAATTCAAAGGTGAGTTCATGCTAATTTGACAAGATAAATATATATGTCAAATTCAAGACAGATTGCACAATTGTTATGCATGCTTTAAGAGATCAATGTGAAGAGTGAATTATCCTATCAAGGCATTCATTGTTTTGCGCATGTGACCAAGAAGTGTGAATTGGTTTTGTGTTGGATGGGTTGCTAGTTTATTCTATTATTCTCTCTTCTTTCTTGATTTGATATTGCACCATGGGTTCTTGGTATTTCTCTCTGATATTGCACCAATTGCTTGATGTAATACGTTCATTGTAAAGACATTCTCTACTATCTATCAATATACTAAGGAATATTTTGATGGTGTTTCCCCGATCAAGTACTAGAGGTTTTCTGGAAGGGAAATAGTGTGGCTCATGTTAATGCTTACATTCATTAGAGGAAATTTCAACTCAAAATGGGCCTTTTAAATTTTATTCAAATTCCATGTCATCATGTGTTAGCCAATGAAATTGCTTTAAATTTGAAATACTGTATAGGTATTAAACATTTTTTTAATATAAATTTGGGGATAGGTATCATAAAAAAAACTATTTTTTTTGTTTGCATTTTTGACATATCTCCCCGTGTTTTTACTCAAATTTCGATCCGGAGATCTCGTTGGATGCGGAATTTAATTCTACATCCAACGAGCTCTCTCGATCGAAATTTGAGTAAAAACACGGGGAGATATGTCAAAAATACAAACAAAAAAG
>LPNX010763731.1:273577-299319 GCA_001517045.1 Pseudotsuga menziesii
AATTATAATTTTTGTTGAGTGAGAAGCTTTGGAGCACATGAGTTTTGAGACATTTGTGTTGAGCATGAAGCTGTGGAACACATGAAAATATAATTTGGAGGTGTTCGGCATAATCCCTAGAGACTTCCATGTTGATGTTAATCATAAGCTCTATAACATCAGATCCTTGGCCATTCTATCCCTAGTTGTATCCTACATGTACATCCTATCATTAGTGTTGAGCAAAGAGCTCTGGAATTGCATGAAGTTTGTAATTCCCTATTTTTAGCATTGATTATGGGCTTTGGTAAGTTCTAGGATTTATGGAAAAGAATTAATGATTCCCATGTGAAACAACTCGATAAAAATATTGATCTCATCTGACTTATTTATAAGTGATTAAATGAAATTTTGAATTTTTGTATTCTCATCAAATAGTGAAGAACTACCATGTTATACGATGGAATCCAACATCCAAGGATGTTTAGAGTTTCTTAGCCTAGTAGACCTCGCCATCTACCCGATGACCTTAATGAAGAAAGTTTCATAAGTATAGGGATCATAATATGTGATACCCTAAGACAAATGTTACCAAATAATATATTATTATATATTTTATACAGAGTATGTATAAAGATTACACATAGTAATAATACTAATAATGTAAGAAAGAAGGAAAAGATCCACCTATTACTATTATTACTTAGATAAAAATTAAATAATATAATACCTATAAAAGTCCAATTAGGAACTAGTTAAAAGTTCCTAAGTTAAAATATTAAAAGTACCAAATTAAATAAAAAGGGTTAAATAAAGAAATGAAGTGATTCTTGATCTAAGTGCCCCTTTGACTAAAACACATGTCTATAAAGTCCCAAGCCAAAGAGAGGCTTGGGGACATCTTCCATATTTTGGAGTAATTATTGTTCATGATTATTCTCAAGAGAGTTCTTAGAGAACATTTTCCTAAGAGGAAAAAGGAGAACTAATCCAGACCTGTTAAGGCATCCTTATCTTAGGAGCTCTAAGCTATTTGCATGTTGGAACCAACTTAAGGGGATCCATATTGAAACCAGGAATGGTTTCAAGTCATGGTTGGGTGGAACATGGTACTTCCCAAGTGATTCAATCATCTATGTAGAGGTGAGATCTACCTATGAATTGTTAATGCTAGGTAATTGAGTGTGTAGGTTTTAGCCATTAGAAGAGCTTCAATTTTCAGGTATGAGTTTCCTGACATCCCATTTCATTATCTAGATTAAGTGTTGGCTATATTAAGCAAGTGTTTATATTATATTTATAACCCTATGTATCTTTATTTTCTTGTCAAAATTCTTTTATGGTTTACATTTTTCATTATAAACCCTAGGCTATAAATTAATTCTTGTTTCAATATTTACCAAGGGTTTTGTACTTATAGTTTTACTTCTATACTGCTTTTGCAGCTTAAACCCTATTTTTCTACAACCTAGAAATAATTTCTAATAAGTACCTAGTTGTTAAGTTACCTATGTACTCTACTCACAGATTTCATCTTGTCAGCAGAGCCATGGTTATAAATAAAAGACTAGTTCAGAAATTAAGCTTCAAACATAATATAAACATAAAAACATAGTTAACTAAAAGTAGGACCTATTAAACAAATAATTATATATCATCTAGTATAAACAAAATTGAATCTAATTAAGTAATAATATAACCTCAATGTTATTTACTAAGAATAAATCATAAATTCAAAACAAATAAGACAAGATAAAAATCGACTTAGATCTCTCAAAGTCTATATAAATATTATTATTCTTCTTACAAACAAGTTTCATCATAAATCAAATCGACAGTCCAAGTATCAAGGCCATCTAATGGTCCATGATAAAATAACAAATTATACCAATTATCTACGTAAACAAACCCTTTGCGATTTTCACAAATCAAACCCTTAAATAATAACGAAGCATATTATAAATCGCAGGCCATAAAAAATATTTGCATAAATAAAATACAACATAATAACACCTAGAGTAATCAATTAAAAACAACCACAATATCATTTCAATTATTCATTTAAACCAGACATAATTACACAGAGGTCGCAGGATCAACTCGTGTGGGTGTTTAAGCCCAAATCGCAACCCATACAAATCTAAATCCTCTCCAATATAAACACCTGGGGATCGAACCCTGTAAGGATCTTTTAATATTACTACAAATCCATGCTATATGAATTATATGCAGGATGCAGACAAGAATAAACTCTCTACACAAAAGATCTGAATAAAATTTTACACATTGTTATCTATGGCCTCAACCTTTTACATAACCAACTCATTATAATAATCAACAATTTACCAAATATTAACCGTGTCAAAATTACAAGAAGCGATGACTGGTAGTCGTGAGGTTACACCATAGACAACCCCAATATCATATTACATAACAAAAATCATAAACAGTAAGCACACTATCATAGCTACGAGGGAGGAAAACACCAATGCCATACGCCATGGCCACAAGCCATAACGCTGTCACTAGGGATGATTTTAAGGAACCATACTTATCTAAAAGTGTATAAATGTTGGTGAATCTTACCAATTCTTAAAACACCAACTATAAAATGTTTGGTGATATTTTTCAAAAAATATTTTAATTTCCAAGGATTTTATATCATTTATATAATAAATTGGTCATTTTTAGGGTGAAAAAAGTTTACCCCATCAAAATTGGGTGAAACAGGGCTTCAAAATGGTGAATCGATTTTTGGAGAAAACCCCCTAAAATTATCCCTTCCTGTCACACAAGTCATCCATAAAACCAATGCATACAATGAATACACAATCCACACAGTTCACAAAATAATAACCATAGGAAACAACGCAACATATATTTATAAACACGAGTCTTTATAAAACCATTAACGAGTATACACAATCATTACCTTATACATATGCACCATTGCAAGCAATGGTGTTTCCCATTGCCAATATCATAACCAAAACATTATATACTAATTACACAGAGGTTGTCGAGAGCTACCCAGGCCCATTTCACTAAATAGAGCACCCACGAATTAAGTCCCTATACTTTTGAGCTCAGGCCTGAAGGAAAATTAAACCCCAAGAAACAAAACCCATCCTATCGAATTTACAAAACATAGAGCTCATTCTAGACACGGTCAAACCCCCAACCCAAAATGCATCTATTGAAAACTAGACTCAAGCAATTACAACCACGACGAGTATCATCTCTGTCGTAACCATTAAGAAAAAGGAGGGAACATGTTTGCACTTGTACAAAACAGGCTTACCCGAATGGGTATGGATTTCCCCACTATGCTATCCACGACCCATGAATCCCATTTCTTCTCTACACTCTACAACCTGCAAACACAGAGTGAAAGGCACCATGAGAAGTATGCAATGTTAAACCAACTGAATCAACAAGGTTTCTAATAACATAGAATCATCACATACCTGTCAGGCCATTGAAATCACATTTCTTCATATTGCGCACGAGCAGAGTACAAGCACCCAAGCTATGAATGACCAAACCCCGACATTGAGCTACACCCTAAGATGGGCTGCCACTTTTCCAAATGTGCATTAAAGGCTCCACCGTGGTTCCCATTAACATCCTCCAAACCCAAAACTCTATAGTTCTATAGTTCATAACACGATATATTACCATATATTTCCATTCCATGTGATATGTATGAACCCACTATGCATCGATTAAAGTTAGGTTATAAGCCTTAAGACCATGAAATATGAAATTTTTCATGGGACATTTAAGCCAAAGGTTTTACAAATGTATTATATTGCTAACTTTAAAACCATATAGTAAGAGTATGTTAGGGCAGGAGAAAGTCGTAAGAATTTACACCATGATAATAAGTGTCACACAAACAATAAGTCTGTGTCATGCAAGCAATAGGTGCAGAAGTAACCCTGACACTATCATAAAGACCGTAATGATAATAATAGAATCCAGTGAATGTCACTAGGATAGAGCTACAAATGCAAGCACTAGTGATCAAATCATCGATACCTTTCATTAAGCATTATAAACAAGCTTTTCATCACCAAGTGCACCTGCACGCAAATGAGACAAGAATGCATTAGTTCGACAGAACTAAGTAACTCTGATGTGACAAGTAGAAACTGTTACCTCTGAGGTGGTTACAAGGGAAACTAGTCTTTCCACTGCACCCCTTTTGTGTCCAAGAAAATAGTTAAGTTAGAACCATATATACGACATTAAGCATATGTTATAAACAATGAAGCAGGTTAGCAAATAACTATCTTACACATCAATGCTTAACCATAGTACAAACAGTAATCAATGTCACAACAAGGTAAGTAACATATTAATAACCACGTCGAGAGAAATGGAGGCAAGACGTAAGAACAACTTAATGAATTGAACTGAAACAGATTGATATGAGCTACACCAAAGGTTTGGTGAAGGAGAATGTAATGTCTCAATCTCTGAACCGCATGAACGGTGGCCAAGGTAAGCTTCTCCACATGGGAATAATGGATTTTTTCATCAATAAGGTTTCAGCTCAAATAATATATGACATGGTCATGGAGCTCCTCATCCTCCTGAACCAAAACCATACCAACCGTCTCCATAGACGCGGCCACATAAATAAAAAAATCAAGGCTATAGTTAGGTGGAATAAGCATAGGGGGTGATGCTAAGGCTTGCTTAAGAGCATCAAAGGACTATTGGGCTCACTCATCCCAGTAAAAAGGAGTGCACTTCTTTAAAAGACGCATAAATCCTTTATTCAAGCTGGCAAAATTAACTACGAATCTCCGCAATAAATTTTCCATGTCGTGCAAACACTAAAGATGTATAATATTATGCAGGGGAGACAATTGAAGTATTGCATCAACCTTTAAGGGATCGACTCTTATACCCTCCTTGGATATGATGAACCCTAGAAAGTGACCAACAGACACACAAAAGATGCGCTTATGAGGATTTAAACTCACTTGGTAATGGTGGCATGTTTCAAATACTAACGTCAAATGGTATGGATGACGCACTCTCAAATGAGAATGAGCAGTAAGGCCATCCAAATACACTTCGATAATTGTTTTGAGATCATGAAAAATTAAGGTCATAGCCCGCTGAAATGTAGCTTCGATATTTTTAAGGCCAAAAGGAATACTCTGATATGCAAAAGTACCCCAAGGACAAATAAATGCGGTCTTATGTTGATCCTCGTGTTTGATCTGAATCTGATTGTATCCGGAAAAACTATCCATAAAGGAGAATACCTCGCTTCCTACACACTCATCCAAAATCTGATCAATAAATGCTGTAGGAAAATTATCCTTAGGACAAGCACGATTTAAATCATGAAAATCAGTGCATATATGGATCGCCCCCTGCTTCTTATCAACCAGAACAGGATTTGAAACCCTCTCCATCAAGGGAACGAGATAGATAAAACCGAATTTTAAGAGTTTCTTTATCTCAACCTTAATGGCGGGTGCTTTTCTAGGATTCACCGCACGCAAACATTGTCGAACCGGCTTCGCTTTCTAATAGGTATTAATCTCATGTTTGACAATATGAGGGTCAATACCTGGCATTTCCTCATATGACCAAGAAAATATGTCACACAAATCTTTAAATAGCTTGGTATACTCCTTGATCTCATCAGGGGAGCAACCCGCCCCAATGTAGATGTTCTCAAATTTTCCAGGATCATGAGAAATATTGATAGGAATAGTTGGTGATAAATTTTCCATGTTTCCATCAGCCATTTGACCAGGAGAGCTCAATGGAACCACAAGACTACCAATATTCTCGCTAAGAATCTCCCTAAAGTCATCACGCTCCATATGGTCTATTTTAGGAAGAAAATATGATTGATGATGGAAATATTCCCAAGGTGGCTCAACCCCAGACATGGGCTCAATAATGGATTCATCCTATGGAAAAACATCGTCGAGGAAACCATGTGTGTGAGAGGACTCAATTGCCCATGCAGGAATCCCATACGGGTCCTCCTCCTCTGACTGTGAAGAGGAAGGACTAGGCTCTGCAACTTGATCAATATTTTATTGATATGCTACCATCGTTGTAGGCAACGACACATCCATTTCGATAGGTCCAATCGAAGGACTCGGTGAAGGAACAATGCAAGGATATTCCATATGGGTAGTGCAAAGAGACACCAAATTCTACGAGGACCAAGCCCCACCAAAACTAGATCCAATCATAAGAATGGGCATAGGACAGCTAAAGGTTCCCATAAGAGATGGATACATACCCACACCCACAGTTCCAGTTGCCCACTAAGAATGATCGATAATTAGGATATAAGTTCTTGATGATGAATTAATATTTGGATTATGGAATGATGTCTGATCAATCATAATGAACTTCCCATTAAATGGAAAGCATATCACTCAAAAGAGAAAGCAAGGCTCCCATTTGTATTCCCATGGTTTCAAATTTGATAACGAAAAAAGATTTATCATTATTAACCCAAAGAGTATAAACAAAGTCTCTCTTCTACGAAGGACAAGTCTGAAGTGCTTCATGCATGGACATCGCACAAGGAGTTTGGCCCAAATCCTCGACAACAGAATAGTTTTGGGTATATTGACCATTAGGATTGTTCGCTAAATGCTTTAGGACTCCCTTAGGAATGCGAGGTGGAACTTCAGGTTTATTTGTAGGTTTTTCGATATGCAAAGGGCTCTCGGGTGGAGAGGGTTCCATTCCAAGTTTCGGTTGTGATGAACCATAATCCTTCACATAAGTCACAACCTTAGCAGCACGCACAATGTTGATGCAACCATGACCAGTATTTTCCTCCGGAGGATTTTGATCTCAACCCGATGCAAAATGAGGAGCAATGGTTATCGAGTTCATATTTTGATTGTTAGGTAAAGGATTAGTTAGCACAGCTGGGCCCTGTGTTATGAACCTCCAGGCATCTTCCATATGAGGGCACAAGTGAATGAGGTGGTCCTCATTACATAACTCGCAAGGAAAATTTACCTTATGTTTAGTCTTCTTGTCCCCCCCAGCATTACAAGCGTTCTTGTCATTATAATTAGCATTTTCGTTCTTATTTCCACCCTTACGATTATTTTTCCCTTTTTTGTTATTCCTTCTAGGCTGCTGGTTTCCATTCAGGTTCGATGATTGCATAGAAAGTACACTTGCTGATTGGGTAGGTTGAGATGAAGCCGTGGCTTGTTCCAACATAGATTGATTAATTGACAATTGGCTCACTTGTTTCACAACTGAATCCACAGGTTTTGTACTTATAGAGCCCACAACGCCATCAGCATGTGGCCCAGGCTTGACCTTGGGATATAAACTAGATCGCGGAGCATTAGGTATAATATCATACAAAATTCTGGATTGAGCGTAGATCAAATCCAACTCTTGTGCCCTAAAGATTTATTGTTCCTTGTTTTGGACCCTGGATGTAGAAACATCCTTCGTGATGTAAGGTAACAACGACTTGAGGAACCACTCAAGGAGAAATTCCAGTGGTATAAAGGCTTTAATCAACCTCTTCCTTCTATGCCACTCTCGAATATGATCTGAGATATGTGTCTCTTTGTCTTGTCAAAATGTCGACAAGAGTTCGGTACCAACGTCGTAACATACAGGTAGCTGAAAGTGATTGAGGAAATTCATGGAAAGGTCATCAAATAAAGCGTATGCCCCCCTTGGTAACTCTATATACCATTTTGCTGCAGGCCGAGTGAGGGTGCGTTGAAATAGCCTCAAACTGATTGAACCATTGTGTAAGGAATTGGAAGAGCACCAAAGGTGAAAAGTAGTGACATGTTCACTAGGATATTCTCCATCTTTACCCTCAAACATGGGAATGTCTGAAGGAATCTTGTTAGGGACGACTGGCCAGGATAGGTCATGAGATATTGGATCGTTCATAAGTCTCGATAAGTCAAGTAAGTTCAATTTTGAGAGGAAAGGGAGCCTAGGTTGAGCCAGTATATGCCACGCTCCTTGATAGTTCTAGTTCATGTAAGGTTGATTGCTATAAATACCATGGCCTTGGACATAATAACCTCCTCCCATTTGAACCGTATAGGGCTGCATGGAAGCATTGTGATGTGGGGTACCTTGATTATGCGGTGCTATAAAGCCATAATTGGAAGAGTAAGAAGGTTGTTGATACATGTACCCATAGGGTTGATAGTTCTGTCCATACTGTAGTCCATAAGACTATCCATGAGAAGCTCTATAAGGTGTCCCATGGGATGTCCCATGATACTATCCATAGTTAGGGATATGGTGAACTCCTTGAGATGGAACATAAGATGATCCAGAAACAGGGATATGACCTCCTAACATAACAAGAGGTACTTGAATGTGAGATACTACCATGTGAGCAGTCACAACATGAATATGTCTAGTAGCAATATTCTATCCTGAAGGACCACGTGAATGAGGGGGAGGAAGGGTTGTCAAAAATGCATTCGAAGGAGTAGGGTTTGAGGACGAAGGGAAATGTGAAGGAATCTAAGTGGTCTTCCCAATGTTCACTCATCTCGGTTCTAGTATCCACATAGGATTACTAACACTAGGTCTAGGACGGACATGTGAGGTTGCTTCCACCACTGGGATGGAAGGTGTAATGTGACTAGTGCTCCCAAAATATCTTTGCATGGAAAGGAATAGGAGTGCCCCTAGGTGTAGTGCTATGTTTGACTTTTGACACAACATGATGTGCCGTATCAGGTGCAGGGATATCAATCATGCCATAACGAACATGACTAGTGCTTGTGGGTTCATAATGAGTCTCATCTCCTGGAAACCAATACAGATGACTTGTGAATGAGGGATCATAACCAGATTGTGAAGGTATTTAGGGTGAAGGATCATATACATGAGCAGGATCTTCCTCCCCAACCTCATGAGATAGAGAGAACATCTCTGGAATCTCATCCTCATGATCTCCCATAGTGTGTGAATCAAAGTGAGAAGTAGTCTTCCTGAATTGTCTATTTTTCTCTGCCAAAGTAGGAGAATACATGGAAGGCGGAATTCCTTCTAAATGAGGAGAATAGAGAAGCACCACGCTTGAATCCACAATGACTCAAAAAATGAAAAGACTCGATCTAATTATGCAAACACTAGGAAAACTAGTGTGCACAAAGCATACACCTATAAAATGTAAAGCCAAATCACAAGAAAATAAGGGTAGGATATGTGAGCTCCCTAATGAAGCAAGTATGTCTCACCTAGGAGAGGCTTGAGAGTCCCATACACAACAAGCAGAGGTTCATAACCAATTATAGTGGCCCTCAGCTTCAACGCATATAGCAACTATGCTGTTTGACCCCTACCTAGCCAGGACACCTACAGAATAACCTTTGTGAAGTACCCCCTCAATAACCTAGGTAAGGAAAATAAGGTCACCTCAATATAATCAATGCTCAGGTAGATAGTCGCAGGTAGGATTGACCGTATGGGTAGGGTAGCAAAGCCTGAAACTCTCGAAAGAGCCCCCAGATACAAATACAATCCTAGAAATATCTTCGTTGCTACTCAGTTACAACCAGGGGTCATCCCAATCATAACCGATCACATTTCCTCATGCTTAACTCCCTTGTAAGAGGAGGATCCTAAGAACACTAATTATATAAAGGAATTTCACACTCTCACCTGGACAAACACATAAATGTTTCATTTAGTGGTCTTGGAGAATTCACTCACAATGAACTATTCCAAGACCCTAAAACCTAGTCTTGTTGGTGCACCCTCTAAAAGAAAAGAGTCTAATTCATTTTATTATGCATTGATTTTAATTGTCTTATTACTCAAAAGGAAAATGGTTGTGCAACTAATGATATTATGACGCAACAAGAAGTAAAATGCACACCTAACAATCAATGCAAATGAACAGTGTCAAATGAAAAATAGGGTATGCTACTATGTGAAGTGCAAAATTTTTCCTTCAAATGAATATTCAATCATTCCTATATGAATATCTCACTAATATTATCCAAGCAAACCTAATGCAAGTACCATGCAAATGCAAAATGCAAACAATGCATAATGATGCAAAAAGAAAATGTTTTTTTTTTATTTTTTGAATTAAATGAGATAAAAAGAAAAAGTATGACTCTACCACCCTCAGACTCTGCAAGCACTAACAGACAGCCATCAATCAAATAACCAAGGTAAAAGAGACCTAATGCACCAATCCCAAAAAAAATATAGAAAATGAAATGACAAGAACATTTTCAAAAATTTAAACTAGCAAGGTGTCTCTGGCCAGAAACAGGGATGCATATAGATTCCAAAAGCATCCAAGAAGACTCAACAATCATCCAAAATCACCCAGCAACTCTTAATATTCCTAAAAAGGCCAAAAATTAGGGTATACGTGATTGTTCTCAGTAAAACCACGTATATACGCGACTATTCAGGGAAAACCCGTGTGTACGCACGACAATGAAAGAAAAACCAGCATACAGGAAGAAAAAGAGATAAAAAGAAGGAAAGCAGACAACATGAGACAAAATTTACTCCTTTAAGACACTACTAGAAAAACATGCCCCCAGATCTGACTTAGAAACAGAGAAATCAGAGCAATTCAAGAACATTGAATGTCAACAAAACCCCTCAAGGAAATGACTAGTAACTCCCCAGTATGGTCACCAATTCATTTACGAAGAAAACTTCCTATGGCTTGGGGTGTACCACAACAAATAGAGAAACCGTAGAAATCAATCCCTTTGCAATATGCAGGATAAATAAAACATCTAACACTAAAGGATCTCGAAACATACCTTATTCCGGATGGTTGATGTAGATCCCTGTTGAACTTTTTCCAATCCCACTTGTGTTAGCAATTTTCTCTCTCAACAACAAAAAATAAGACAAGAATGCTATATAATGGTGTTAGACCTACTCTAGCATATATAATCAATAATGTATAAGCAATTAAAAGAATCCATGGATTCAATATTCATTTAAATGCACATCNAAATCAGACATTACATGAATGACAACCTTTGTTGTCACGTCTACGAACTGGAGAAACTAAGTCCTCCACCTAGGCCTCCACAACCTCAATCCTCCATCTCTCGATAGCAATCTCACAAGCAAAGGCAAGCTTGGGAAGAACACCAAGTGCTCCAAGGGACAAAGGGATGCGTACACAAGTATAAGCAAGCTACGGTAACAATGGACTATTATTTTCTTACTCTTCAATGTATCCAAAGGGTTCCTTATATATTGCTTCACTAGGGTAATGGAATGTCGAATCTCAGTGATCTCAAGGCATATGGAAGGCTAGGAGACAAGTGACTCAGATCCACATCAAGGAAAACTCTGAAAATATTTGGCCTTTTGCACACATCCCGATGTACACATATTTAAGGGTTATATCTGCGTGTATACGCGAGAAAAGGGTTTAAAAGTTGCATACAACAAATAATAAGTGTTTTTAGGGATGATCTTGGAAACATCAAAGGTACAAAAATTCTCCATGGAGTCCAAAAAGTCTACATAGGGACAGGGAAGTCCATAAATGTGTGATCTACAATGTGTGGTAAAATCAGCTGTAACAGATACATATCCAATGTTGTTGAAGATCCTACTACTTATGTTAGGTGCCTATTTCTAGAAGAATTAGCCGAAGCAAAAATGAGCATTTATGATTATGTGAAATACCATTTGATGTTGGTTATTACTCCATTGAATACTTTAAAGGAGTGCTTCAACAATTTATCCAATGTTTATGAGAAGAAGGCTCCCAATCAGAAGAGTTCCTTGAACAAATAACTTCATAATAGTAAGATGGAGAAGGATGAAATAGTTTCTTCTTGTTGGAATATATTAAACCCACTCATAATTGAGGATAAAATATTTAATCATTATTTGATTAAATTACTACCCACTAGCTAATTAGTTTGCATCCACTTGCACCTTAAAGTCAAAACATGCCATCTATACCCCAGGAATGCTTTATTTCTGATTCTCAATTGATCTTGACCACTTTATGGACATCTAGAATTAGTATTTGTGCTTTATTGTAGATTTTTCTTTATTCCTTTTTATCCATATTTTCTGTGGATAAGGTAAAGCTAGTTAACTAGGAAATTGGAATCTTTTGTTTTCAACCCATCCTTCATGACATTCTCTCCATATTCCAAGATTGGCATATTTTTCCATCACTCTTAAAAAATCATCATGCTTTCGGTAATTTGTGAGGTCATTGACTAATTTAGGAAGTGCTTTATCCACCTTTGCATGTTTATCATATTTGGTAAGTCATCCTTTTTGAGCTTTATGAGTTGTATTCAAACAACTCAATTTTCCTATGAGGGATGTACTATTTTTGTACACTATTATTAATCATTAATCAATGGAATGATACACTCCAATATTCATCTCTTCTCTCATGTGATTCAATCTATTTTCTTCTCTCTATTGTTCCCTTGTATTCTTGAGAGAATTATCTTAGTAGAAAGATCTGTTTCTTGTGCTTATTCTTAGCATATTTTATGATAGCATTGGAGCTATTATTTGTACATGGTATCAAATCGAAAGGTTGATCAAGTTCTAAAAATTTGAGGAGTTATCTGTTCTCTCTAGCAGAGCACATCCAGTCTCCTCTCCTGTCCTTCTCTAAAGAAGAGCTTGTTTAGATTACAAAAGTTTCTCCTAGTTTTCTTTTGCAGGTTCCAGAGAGTTTCTTCTTGAGTGCATCAACTCAGCAATATGTTAATTCCTCATCTATAATTGTTACTCCCTTCAACTACCATGAATGAAAATATGTAATTGGAATTCTATTGCATAGTAAAGGACTATACAAAGTTACTCTAGCTTTGAAGAATGAGCCCAATGCTGTGATTGAGAAAGTTAAGTGGCATAAAAGGTTGGATGAAGCCTATGGATTAATTTGTATCTCTATTTCTCCTGATCTACTCTTTCATCTATATGGCTTGACCACTCCAAACAGAGTGTGGAATGAATTGGATTCTCTCTTTGGAGTTCAAGATGAGCTAAGAGCGCATCAATTGGAGATTGAGTTATTCTCACTAAGTCTAAGCAATTTCGACTCTCTTGAGGGTTTCTTCAGCAAGTTTAAGTCACTTGTTATAATACTCAAGCAATGTGGTATTGAGAAGGAATATGATCAATTAATCATTTCCATTCATTCTAAATTGGGTCCTACTTACTTAGTTTTTCTGCCTACTTTTCATGCTACAAGGCTTGTTGTTCTTATGTGAAAAATGCCTTATTTAAATACTTTTCTTGAATCACTAACAAAGGAGCAAGATAAATTTATCCATATGTGTGTCCTTAATTCCTACAATGGAAAGTATCATGATCTCATGTTTCAAGAAATAAATAATCTCAAATCAAAAGAGAAGCAATTTTTTAAAGAGAACAATACAAGGTGAGAAATTGAAGATAAGAGTTCAAAGCCAACTAATGAAGATTCTGTAAAGAAGGATAAGAAGAAAGGGATCACATCCAAGTGTTCTTATTGCATCAAGGGATTTCATTCAAATAAGAAATGTTTCAAGAAGAATATGGAAATCATGTCTCATGTTCTTGATAAGCACAAGATTGAATTTCTAGATGAGCTAGAGAACCCTGTTGATTCCTTAGAACATTGCCATAGTGCGCAGTTCCAAGGTGATATAACTTATGATTTGAGTGCCATAGTTAAATAATTTTCTCATGTAGCTATTATATATTTTTTATATGATATAATAGATTTATAAATATCATGTACCTTCTTTGATAATCCTCCTATCAGTATCCTATATTTGTAGAAATTCAGGCCAGCAATAGATTAATTTTACACACAACAATTATCAATTGATCATGCAAAATTGCTAACAAGAGAGACTAAATATGGAGCCGTAACACAAAATTATATTAACTGAGTGTACAATAGCCAACCCTGTAATATCATAGGCTGCTAAATAAATAGAATACATGAAGAAATCGAATGCATGAGGAAGCATCCAAATCTAGCATAAAGCAGGCTTACCAAAAATAAGCAAATCCCCCATAGGTGTAAAAGCTGGATCCCAAATCTGTCATGGAGCTCACGAATTGGAAAAAAGTCATAGGAAATCTAAAGAGTGGTGAAATGGAAGCTCATACATGCTTTTGCATGGAGAAAAGAGAGGAGGATGTGTAGGACAAAAAACAAGTTCACCTCACCTAGTCTAGCTTTCCCATGTGCCTTAAAACACTGAAAAAGCAGGCAATAAAGCAGAAAAAGCAGATAGGCGCCTAGGAGGCCAGGAATAAAGCAGATTTGATTCCTAAGGATTTACCAAGTGCTACATGAGTCAGATATGGCAAGTTTTACCTCTATGGATAGGCAATTAGCAACTTGCACAAGGTGGGGCTCATGAACTAGGCAAATAAGACAAAAATGAATGAATTAATGTCTAAGTGGGTAAACTATGGGTTGATTATTCTAACATCCCCCCTTAAGCCTGAATTTATGAGTAATAAATAAAAAATATAGGGCCTAGCAACAAGGATTAGTTACCCTTTACATACTGCATATCCAAATAAACAAGGAAAGAGGCAAAACCAAATTGGGAAAATCCTCCCTTAAACATGGACTGTAAAACAAAATTGTAGAATCTTGTCTCCACTCATGCCTTTACAGCATGATCAACAATCCCCAGCAGTGATTTGAGATTGGTGAAGGTCTTCTCACAAAATTCTTTGGTGAAGATATCAGCTACTTGTTCCAAAGATGAACAGTAGAGTAGATGAATGGTGCCATCATGCACAAGCTCTCTGATGTAGTGCATGTGAATATCAATGTGTCTAGTTCTCTGCTTCTGAACTGGATCTTTGCAGATTCGAATGGTACTCTGGTTATCACAGTAGATGGTAGTTGAGTACTCAGGTTCGAAACCACACTTTCCAAGTAAACCCTGCAACCATAAACACTGAGTTGCTGCATTAACAACTCCTCTGTACTCAGCTTCTTTAGATGAGAGTGCAATGGCACTCTGTTTCTTACTTGACCAGCTGATTGGTCCTTCTGCAAGAATGAACACATAACCTGAAGTGGACTTTCTGTCTTTGCTATCACCTACCCAATCACTGTCAATAAATCCAATCAAATCAAGATCAGATTTTTCCTTATAGAAGATCCCATGTGTCCTTGTTCCCTGAACAAAGTTAAGGATCCTTTTGGATGCTTTCCAATGGATCTCATGAGGCTGATCCATGAATCTAGAAGCCACACTTACTGCATAACAAATATCAGGTCGAGTATGTGTCAAATACAATAAACATCCAATCAATTGCCTATACAGTGTATTGTTTACCATCGGTGCAGAATCATCTTCCTCCAGCTTCACTTTTGAAAGGAAAGGAGTTTTGCTTGCTTTGCAGTATTGCATTCTGAATTTGATCAGCAAATCCAAGGCATACTTGGACTGGTGCACCTTATTCCAGCTTTGTTTTGAGCAATCTCAAGCCCCAGAAATTGACTTCTGAGAGCCCCAAATCTGTCATGGAGAAGGCTTGGTTCATAGCTCCTTTTAAGGAAGCAATCTCAGCCTGTGAGCTTCCTGTAATGAGGATGTCATCAAAATATAACACAATGATCATTAATGAACCATTAACAGACTTCAAATAGACATTTGGATCTGATTTGCACCGAACAAAATTCAGAGATTGCAAGAAGCAATCTATCTTGGCATACACTAGTGGAAAATGAGAGATTAGTGACCAAAAAAATGACCAAAATCTGCATATCAATGACCACTTTTGGTTTGGCGATCGCTGGTGGCTAATTTACGGTCTTTTATTACGCGACCAAAATTGGTCATTTTTATTTTGGTCATTTATAGCTTGTCAGTTGGTCATTAATTTGGTCATATATTTGAATAAATGACCAAATATATGACCACATTTATGATGAAATTAATGACCACATGACAAACTAGAATATGACCAAAATTGGTCGCATAATAAAAGACCGTAAATTAGCCACCAAAATTGTTTTTTGGTCATTGATATGCGAATTTTGGTCATTTTTTTTGTCATTTATATCTCATTGTTTGGTCACGTATCTCTCAACTTTTTGGTCATTTTATATGTGAATTTTGGTCATTAATCTCATTTATTGGTCACTAATTTAGTCATTTTAAGTCATTTTATGTGGTTATTATATTTTAATAGTTTTAATGGTGTCCATTATTAATCAATATAAATTTTAATATGTTATCATGTTTAAATTAAAAAAAAGAATCATACATTATTTATCATTATCTAATACGCATGTGAATTATACAATGTCACATCAATTAGTTAATTACAACACTTATAAAAAATATAATGTACAACCATATACATTTTAAACCACAAAAATTATATTATATATATGGAATGTCAAGTATTACAATAAATATGAGTTTTCTCAAAAACTATCTCCATATAACTTTACATGAAAATCATCTAGTACATCGATGACTTTTCAAAATATTACAATAATTAAAGCATCCCACTTGTACTTGGCTGCTAAGCCATACTTAGATCCCGCGGTAGCTTCAATTAACCCATACTTAGCAGCTTAAAAGCTTCAACAACAAGCTCTTCATACTCAATGGAAAAACCTCAGCATGAAAATCATCTAGTACATCGATGACTTTTCAAAATATTACAATGGCTAAACCATCTCACTTGTACTTAGCTACTAAGCCATAATTAGATCCCACGACAGCTTCAATTAACCCATGCTTAGCAGTTTGAAAGCCTCAATAGCAGGCTCTTCATACTCAATGGAAAATCCTCGACAAACAGGCTCTTCATACTTAATGGCCCACTTGGTTAGGTTCACTCCTGCAAAATCCAATAAAAAAATCTTAATAGAAAAACAATGAACTGTAAAGTAGAACAATAACCAAGTTCATGTGCAAAATAGGAAAATCTAATCTAACAAATTCAAATCAAGAATTCAAAACAATCAGGATTCAAAACACATTAATGTATTATCTTTCATGCAGTTATTTGGTGTACGAGAAATAAAAAACAATTATGCAATGGTATATACAACAAGATACGTCATACATTAACTCATGCTTACCTCTATCAAGTGAGTAATACTAGAGACACTGAAGTATTCTAGGTTTGGCATCTTCAGTTGCTTTCGATAGGGAGGAAGAAGTGAGTTTAATTTCTGCTCAGCTGCACTTATCAACCTGTAAAAATAAACTATTGTGAATTAGATTTTATGGTTGCAGAAACAAAATTTTGCAATCCCGTGGGTCATGCGAAGCCAAAGAAAATGTATGTCATACGAATCTTGCAATCATGTGTAAATGTAAACAATGACTTTCACACAACTGCAATATGTCCCAAGTACTAAAATCAGTGAATCCAAACACATATATGTTTCCAAATATCGATTTATAGTGCTTGCCAAAAGGAAGGAGAATTTACACTCTCAATAATTTCCAGTTTCAAATCAATATGCCCAAATGATTCAGATTTGTTGACTATACAGTAGTTATGTTCCAGAATGGTTCTAAAACTCATCAAATGCTTAAAATAACATGATTCTCCTGTAGATATCAAGCAAATAAAACTATCAAGGTGACCAAAACAATTTCCAGAAATGAAGTATTAAATCAAGTGTAAATTTCAAAGGTGCATAGTATTCTTCAAGCAAACCCAACGACAAAATGGATATCAATGTCATAGCATGTACTGTTGTTGGAAGTTGCAGCTCTTCTTATGTTTCAATATGCATGCTATTTACAATCTATTTAATTCAAGAGTGATGAAAAGGATTCCAAATTTTTTGCACCAAGTATAAACACAATCCCAATGTCAATACTGTAATTGCAAGGTAGTGATATGTAGTTCAGATTTGGTTGATATGAAAGTTTCCAATACTAAACTTGCACTTATGAACAATATCTTTTGTAAATATTTAGGCTAACCAAATCCTCACCTACTTATAAGGTGGCAGAGGCTATTCTCTCATTAATTACACCAATTATTATCCTCCCTCAACAATTGCACACAATTTACTCCACAAATTGATCCACACTTAAACATGAGTAAGCTCAATCATTGCTTCTTCTAATAAATTGGTTTAATTAGGAATCCAAACCACATGAATTCATTATTAAAAAATTAAACATATTTTACTAAAATTTCATCCCCTATACGACATAGTCCCTCCTTAACATTTAATGTGTTTATTTTACTTTTATAGTTTATTTACAATGAAAGAATCTACCCTACAAAATTTAAATAGAATCCTAAAAGACCTTCCATCTAATGCAATCATAATATTATCATACCTAAATATAGACATTATTACTTTCATTGATTATAGCAATTAACAAATATTTAAAATGGAGAAGGTATGGAGATGATAGGCTAAGCTATCTCACAAGTAAGACCCTATGTCTCAAATGAATGTATGGTGTTTCACCATTTCGTGTAAGGAACTGCCTATGTTTACTTAATTGAATTAACTTAATCCTAACTTTTATTTATATGTATTTAAACACAGGGAAAAGATAAAATATATATATAATCTCACCAAAATAAAATAAAATCTATTCATAGTTTAAGTTATATCACAAAATTCAATTTAATAAAATTTAAAAATATATACAAAATAAAATTTTAAAATATATTAACTTTTCAAAATCAAAGTTTAAAACATAAATATGAAAAAATAATAATAATATTAAATAATTGATTTACTTTATATAGAAAAATATTAACCGAATATAAACCCTAACCCTAATGTGTATGTGATGTTTAACCTACAGCTTCCAGTGATGAGGACACCCACGTGAAGGAACCGATGTGGGTATGTGCATGAAGGCCACATGAATGGTCCCTGACAGAGTTAAGATAGATTTTATTCCTCCATTCCATCGTTTTTTGCCGAAAAAAAATTGGCTTTTCCACTGATCTCTGCAATTTGAGCTCGGCCCCATGAAATGGTTCTGGGATAATGCAAGTTAGCGAGAGCAGGTCAAGCTGTGTTGAGGCCTGTAGTTATCCTACCAGGGTAGGTTGTGACCTCAACTTAGCCTCTATAGGGTTGTAGTGACCTTTGACGTTGAACACAAGCCACAGCTTGCGCGCTATAGGGACTCTCTCAATCCATGCTGATAAAGATCCTCCCACCGAAAAATCAATTACAACAGCCTTTGCCTATGTGAAATATATTCTGAATGCAGTAGAAGTAAAAGCACTCTGTTTCGTTTGAGCTATTAGAGAATAAGAATTGTATAAATGACACTATTTTCATCAATTTGGCCAAATATTTGTGATATATATCATTGTGTGTGGCTGAGCTTAGAGGGCCAGCTTCTAGAATCTAGGTTATTTCTCAGTGCAGAGTCTAATTACTTGCAGAAAGGAGAATTATCTTCTAAAAGAAAAAATTTGTATTTCTCTGTACTGATGTGTTTAACTATCAGTTGGGTGATCTCAACAAGGAGAGAAACGTTGTTTTAATCTTTCAGTAAACAAAGCGTTTTACTATAACGTCGAACCATGGCTATCTATTTAACCATCTTTTGAAATGATGATAATGATAACTAGTCATGATCGGTTTTCTATGGTGCATGTTTAACCAGTGATCCCTTTCTCTTCTTGATATCCAGAATGAATCATTGTTTCTTTTAATTCCTAGTCTCATGTTTATATACCCTCTCTCTGTGCTATCTTTGGTTATGTATCCATGCTTGAGAGCTCTGCCCTTTGACTGTATCCAACTGTGCTATCTTTGGTTATGTATCCATGCTTGACAGCTCTACCCTTTGACTGTATCCAATTCGTCTCTAGATATACAACTCCTTTAATTTATTTTATGAGTGCTCAATAAATGCATAAAAATGTTATATATATATATATAAAAGATTGCTTAATCATTACAAAAGATAACGAATTGGTTTCTTTCAGTTAAATTATAATTTAGTAAAGGTGTTTTGTGCTGGAGTATATTTCTATGCATGTAATGCTTCGATCAATCCACCATCTAAGAGTGGAGGCAAACCAAACGAAACTGCAGGGGAGATGCGCGGGTATCATGTCGATAGGAAAAATACTAGACAAAAGAACACACAGGCATTTATTGCACACCTGATCAGTCTTGGGCGCCATTCTTCATCTGTTGTCCCATGGCCAAGCTGTCCAGAACTGTTAGAACCAAATGTATAAATTGCACCAGACTTCGTTACTACGACACTATGACCAGGACCAGCTATGGCTTGAGACTTTTCACACCTGTAGCATGTTTCCCCAGCTACCAAGAACCGCAATACCAACTTCCAAGAACCTCCGCATCTTTCTTTCAGAGTTTCTCTCTCTGATTATGTCATGGGCTTGAATACAGCTCTGCTTTGACACATGTCCAATGCTGCAAGTTTAGATATAGATAGATTAAAGTCAGGGGAAAAGTTTGCCGGTTGTCTAAAGAACCGTGATGAAGCCTGCAAAATGACGAAACAATTCAACCAGGTAAACATTACAACCATTAAAATATATTGCAAAAATGAAGCTAAACAAGCTTGACAGTTTGCAATCCATTCTGCCATTATGAAACCATAAACACAAAAACTTGCCTCTAGTCTGGCAAGATCTTGAGGATCCAGATTACATTCCATAAGCACATTTAGAACAATGGAGGGATTGGCTGCTAGTGGAAATTCGCCCTAGCTTGTACTTCCATAGCAATGTCGCTGTTGTTGGTGAATAATTTGCAAATGAGGTTCACTTGAAAGAGGACTTTCATTGATTGTGTAATATTGTATTGATGTAGACGGCAATAGGCCACTGCTTGTTGTGGTGTCCATGCCAACTGCAAGCAGCAATACCCGAAGCCTAGTAGGTGATATATGAACTGCTACAATAACAAGACATTAACAAGACAACAATGTGATGAGTATCCAATAATATGCATCAGCCAAATTCCATCCATTAGCTGTCAAAACTGTGAAAATACCAAGCAGCATTGTTGAGTGATTTTGAATCCCAATTTTGGAAAGTGGCATCTAGCTTCCAAACAGAAGGTAACTTCATTTTTGCATTGCATTGAGAGATACAAAATATTTTTAGTTGAGGTCACACCTTACATAATATGAAACAAAGGGGGTTTGGACGCCATTAATCTATAATGTAATCGTTGTTACAAAATTTACATACCACTAGTCTAGTGGTCGTAACAAAATTTACATGTTAGGGGAGCTTAAATAATCATTGTTTGCTTGAAGGATAGGGTTTTCAGTCACTCAAATTGCATGTGAAATGCAACCTGGTCTACCAAACCAGAAAATTGTCCTAGACAATAAAATTCCACGAAAGATAAAAAAATCTATGAAAGTACCAGCCTCCGGCAATTGCATCAGATTCACAAAGTACATAAGCTACGCAAATGGAAACATTTGACAAAAGAAGAGCACAAGAATCATGGCTGCACATAAAATGAGGATGAAATATTTCTTGAAATGAATCCAAACTATACAGATTTCAAGATATCATAATAATTGGGTGAACGGGAACTTCGACTCCCAAAAGAGTTTGCAACTTTGCACAGGGTAACTCTCTTCAATGCACACAAAGGTAAAGGCATCCTAATGGGTTTTGACTATTCTGCCCCCACCCTCTTCAAGCAGCATTGTTGAATCTTATAGGAAGGGTGATTTGATAAGAGCCTCATGTCATTAGGACCACCATGAAATCATGAAGGATGAGCATAGATTATCGAAACACTGTAACTGGTTAGTGCAGACCTGCAAAGCCATAGTATGGAATAGGGGTTCCTGATATACATAGAGCTACATTGAATCTGGAGCTAAGCCAGATCAAAATCAAAATAAATAAATCTACCACTCTGCTAAATTGGAGTCTGTCTAATTGAAAATTTAGACAGAAACATTCCTCCAATTAGATTATATTGAGGATGTATCACATCGAATCCAGATTGCAGAGATCATCAAGTTAAAATAAGCTATTGAACTTGATTCCATAACCCTGGCCTGATAGACCAACTCAGTCCAAGGGAGCATTAATGCATTCGTTCATAGATTATCCAGCATATTATCAGTCAAATTTAGCCAATCAAAACAGTACATTAACTCATACCCAAATGGCTATTTCTAATTCCTGACATATTCGTATGGCCAAAGATCCTTTAGCTTATCACTAGATTTGACAAGCACTAAGAGAGAATTTGACCATAAAGCAGTGACCTTTACATCACCAAAAATGATACGCCCTAAGGGATAATTTGATCAGATACCAACCATTAGACTTACCATGTTTATTTCTGTTTCAAAAACTTATCCAATTATTCATTTTTCAAAGTTTACAAATTAATCAATCTGGAGGGCATAGATTTGGGCTGAGTTTAACAATTCCACAAATTTACTGCAAACTTTACAGCCACATAAGGGCTAATTCACTGAACCTACATGCATAAAACATATAAATAAAGAAATACGCAGACCCCAAAGATTATCTTAATATACAAACCCTGAAGCATCTTTAAGCATGCCCAACTCATATATAGTGCAAAAAATACATGGGTACATTCATATTCAACATATTATAAGGATTTTATTAAAGTCGGTGGGTTTTTAATCAAACAGAACCTCTAAAGCTCGATGAGTACCAGAAATGTTTTGAAGACTGATCAAACCAATCTCAATGGCTGTCAGTGATAGCTGCTTCAAGGGCTTCCTTTGGTTCTGAAGACTGATCAAACCAATCTCAATGGCTGTCAGCGATAGCTGCTTCAAGGGCTTCCTTTGGGAACCAAATCATTAGGTCCGATGATCGAAACCCTGTGTAGATTAAATAACTAGAGATTTTCTCCAAATATCAGGAACGCCTCCCGAGTTTGACCGCGAATCATTGCCCTATTAGTTTCCACTTCGTCCGTCAAGCAATATATCCAAAGCCATGCCCTGTAGTTGGTCCCTGTCCGGTCGATCCCAAAAAGCTTTGCAAAAGGGCGTATATATCTGTTTCACCATTTCAGAGCTATTATCAGTTCAGCATTTGTGTAGCGGCTCCGTACACCCTTGCTCTTTCTCCCGCTTCCAATGCCCTTGCTTTCGCTGGTACCTAGACCACTGGTGTGGGTTCGCGTGAAGAAAATTGAGGGTGTCTGGGGTTTGGGGTTTCAACGAGTGAAACAACTTGGGAGTATTTAGTACCAATTTTGTTCGATATTGTTGATGGAGTTAGTTACAGTATTATGTTTAGATGTGTAATATAGTTTGTTACAATATATTGTTATTATTATTATATTGGTATAATACTATTTTGTATTAAATGTATTTTTTATTATATATATATATATTATAGAAAAAATGTTTTGTATTAATTTATTTTGTATGTAATATTTATAGGTTTTTAATATAAATTTATGTGTTAGAAAAAATGTTTTGTATTAATTATTTTGTATTTAATATTTATAGGTTTTTAATATAAAAAATATTATGTTTAGATGTATGATATAGTATTTTTACAATATTGTATAGTTTGTTACAATATATTGTTATTATTATTATATTGGTATAATACTATTTTGTATTAAATGTATTTTTTATTATATATGTATATATATATATCTATGTGTGTTATAGAAAAAATGTTTTGTATTAATTTATTTTATATGTAATATTTATAGGATTTTAATATAAATTTATGTGTTAGAAAAAATGTTTTGTATTAATTATTTTGTATGTAATATTTATAGGTTTTTAATATAAAATTTTTATATGGTAAACTAATTTATATATTAACTTTAATGAGTTTATATATTTATATTATTTTAATAAACAATACATAGATGAGTACAAAATGTCTATGGAGTCGATGGTCGACATAACATGGTCAACATGTTTTTGTTATCCACAAATGTCTTGTATGTTATATTAATGCTAGGATTGAGTTCATTATGTGAATTGAGTCCATTTTGAGTGCATAATATGATGATGAAAATGTTTATCGCTCCCATATTATATGAGTTGATCTTCTAAGGTCTAGATAATATTTTTTCTATAATGACCGTTGGTCCAAATAGAAAAATATCCTTTAACTGACATGGATTCCACTGATTTAATTAGCCAAGGTACCAATATCGTGTCCAAATTAGCCTATAAAAACTATAATTATATGTCAAGGTCATGGAAATTAGCCTTATAATTAACATTATATACCAAGGTTTAGTGGATTTAAAGGTTTAGTGGGATTTTGTATATGCCAAGGTCATGTCCAAATTAACATATAGTTGGGTTGCATTAATTCTTTTGTTAATATAAGGACTTGTAAATATATATTATATATATGTTAGAATTTAGTAAAATGTAAAAATTCATTGTCAAATTTGTAATTTTTTTCATTGCCGGAGTGACAACTAAAAATGACCAAATAAATGACCAATTGTTATGTGGTCATTTTTAGTGTAGATATCCCGTGACCAAATTTGGTCATTTATCTTGGTCGTTTTAAGTTGGTTTTTATCTCGTGACCAAAAGTGGTCATTTATCTTGGTTTTTTTTAGTTAGCTCACTTAAATTTATCAATTTTGGTCATTTATCCCTTGAAAAAAACTGTGGTGACCAAAAATTGTGGTCTCCTGGTCACTAATCTCTCATTTTCCACTAGTGATACCAAGCCCTGGGGGCTTGCTTTAGCCCATGCAATGACTTTCTCAACCAGCACACAAGAGAAGGGTTAGTAGAGAAACCTTGAGGATGATTCATATATATCTCCTCAGTGAGATATCCATTCAGAAAGGCACATTTTACATCCATGTGATGTACCTCCCATTGCCTTGAGGCTGTAATGGCTAGAGCTAGCCTGATGGAATCCATATTTGCCATTGGGGAAAAGGTCTCATTGTAATTGATTCCATGAACCTATGAGTAGCCTTTAGCTACCAATGTAGCCTTGTACTTCAGTGGTGAACCATCAGCATCAAATTTGGTCTTATAGACCCACTTACACAGTACTAGTTTTCTCCCTGGAGGAAGATCCACTGGCTCCCATGTGTTGCTCTTCTGGAGTGAGCTGAAATCCTCCTTCATGGAATCTTTCCATCTTGGATCTCCTACTACTTATTCATATGTTTGAGGATCAGACTCCACCATCAAATATCATTTCTCAGCAAATATAGGATCCTTCATGCACGGACCACTCTTAAATTGAGATCTAGTCCTCCTTGGGTCATTGGGATCCCCAGCTAGCTCACCTGCTGCATGTAGTGTCTTGGCTGCCCATTTTGGCCTTGTGGGGATGTTAGGGTCTGAAATAAACTCATCTCCATCAGAAAAATCAGAATCATCATGTTCAACAAACTCGTTACTTACTTCTTGAGGTTCAGGTGGTGAAGAGGCTTCACCAACTTCCACTCTTGCAAGGGGTTCTTCTTCAAACTGAACACACCTTTCAATGAAGGATTTGTTTGTGCTCAAATTTATCAACTTATACCCTTTTGAATATTCAGAGTATCCAACAAAAA
This sequence comes from Pseudotsuga menziesii, assembly GCA_001517045.1. NCBI lineage: Eukaryota > Viridiplantae > Streptophyta > Pinopsida > Pinales > Pinaceae > Pseudotsuga > Pseudotsuga menziesii. The sequence continues at coordinate 299,064 of LPNX010763731.1, forward strand.
TAAACTCTTGGATTTGGGGCTGCAAAGCCTTCCTCTTCTCTGTCGGGATTCTAGCCCATGCCTTTGAGCCAAAAATCCTGAAATGGGTCACATCTGGATTGTGCCCACTCCATGCTTCAAAGGGAGTCATGCCATCAAGATGTTTGTGAGGCACCCTATTTTGAATATAGGCTGCACAATTGATAGCTTTGGCCCAGTACTTTGGTGGCAAAGTTTTGGCCTCCATCATGCATGTTGCCATCTCCTTCAGTGATCT
>LPNX010763731.1:299583-313992 GCA_001517045.1 Pseudotsuga menziesii
CCACAACTTGCTGGCTTCATTAGCATGAATGAGAAGAGCAAAGGGGTTTGAGTAAGGTAGGATGTGTGAAAACATGTATACCTTTTGAGCATGATTCACAACTCCTTTTGCAATGACTCTACCAGTTGAAATCTCTGTGATCTCAACTTCATCGGGGGAGAATATGACCTTCTTAGGAGACCCAGTGTGGGTCATCTAGTACACTGATAGGAGGTTGGAGGCGAGACCAGGGACATATAGCACATTGCTGAACTGACCATGATCAAGATCTATCCTTCCTTTTCCTTTACTTTTAGTGAGAGAGTCATATCCCAGTACAATAGATGATCCTTTCGACATATCCAGTGAGGAGAAGGCCTCCTTAGTCGAAACCATGTGTCTTGAAGCTCCAGAATCAATGATAAAACTGGGTGAGCTTGATGTGCCAACAACTAGAGCATGAACTCTCTCTTTGTCATCTGAACTTGATCCTCCTTCTCTCTTCTTTGAGCTTTCTGGAAGGGAGATGCCACTCTTCTCCAGGAGATTGGTCAGCATATCAATCTTCTTTTTCATACAAGATCTTTCAGTGTGATTTCCCTTCGAACAGTATGAGCACTTGTTCATTTCACCTTTGTTTTTCTTCTTCTGGGTATTTTTCTTGGGACCTTGTTGATCCTCTGGAGACTGCTTCTTGTCTCTTCTTTGCTCAGGTGGCTTTTTAAATTTCTTTTTTCTTTTTGAATCCACCCTCGAATCTCCAGCAATCAAAGCTTGATCTTTGGATGGTTTGATAGTGCCCATCATCACCAGCTTTTCTTGTTCTTGTGTGAGAGATTCCATGAAATCTGCAAGGCTAGGCATCTTCCAGGTTCGAGTTGTGAGTTTTGTGGCATAGAAGGTCGAAACAAAGACCAAGTAGTCAGGTCCTAGCTTCAAGAGGATGGCCAATACGAGCTGATCATCTTTCTTTTCGATACCACACTGCTTCAGCTACAAAACTAGTGCTTTGAACTTGGAGAAATATAGCTGCAGGGATTCAAAGCTACTGGGACTCAGAGAAATCAGCTCATTTTCGATCTGATGTCCCCTCATCTCATTTGGCTTTCCAAAAAGATCAGAAATCTTCTCCCATACTTGATCCGGTGAATTTAATCCATCGAGATGGAAAAGGAGGTCTCGGGAAATACTGAGACATAGGAGGCCATAGGCCTCATCCCTCTGATTGTGCCATTTGATCTTCTCTGCAGCAGCATTGGGCTCTGATTCTATAGCCATAGTCACCCTGTAGAGGCCTTTCTTTCTCAACAAGATCTTTATATCTGCTTTCCATTCAAAATAGTTGAAGGGAGTCAAGATAGTTTTCTGTGAATCCATAGCTTTAGAAAATCTGTCCCGGCTGTCAGTAGAAGGCTCCCAGTCTTGATGTTGAACCTGCAAATTTTTTTTTGAAGGAGAGTAACAACCTACAATGGCTCTGATACCATGTAGAAATTCAGGCCAGCAATAGATTAATTTTACCCACAACAATTATCAATTGATCATGCAAAATTGCTAACAAGAGAGACTGAATATGGAGCTGTAACACAAAATTATATTAACTGAGTGTACAATAGCCAACCCTGTAATATCATAGGCTGCTGAATAAATAGAATACATGAAGAAATCGAATGCATGAGGAAGCATCCAAATCTAGCATAAAGCAGGCTTACCAAAAATAAGCAAATCCCCCATAGGTGTAAAAGCTGGATCCCAAATCTGTCATGGAGCTCATGAATTGGAAAAAAGGCACAGGCAAGCTAAAGAGTGGTGAAATGGCAGATCATACATTCTTTTGCATGGAGAAAAGAGAGGAGGATGTGTAGGACAAAAAACAAGTTCACCTCAACTAGTCTAGCTTTCCCATGTGCCTTAAAACACTGAAAAAGTAGGCAATAAAGCAGAAAAAGAAGATAGGTGCCTAGGAGGCCAGGAATAAAGTAGATTTGATTCCTAAGGCTTTCCCAAGTGCTACATGAGTCAGATATGGCAAGTTTGACCTCTATGGATAAGAAATTAGCAACTTGCACAAGGTGGGGCTCATGAACTAGGCAAATAAGACAAAAATAAATGAATGAATGTCTAAGTGGGTAAACTATGGGTTGATTATTCTAACAAGATTCATCTCCCAAAAAATGTGATTTTTCACTAGATACTGACTTGTCTTTGAGAAACTCTTCATCATTTCATTCACAAGATTACATCTCCCATTTATAACATTGTTTGGAGGATGATATGAATTTCATGACATAAATCATACCACCATCCATACCATATACCATACCTATGAATAATCCTAAGTCTATACAAATCCCAAGTTCACTAGTTGATTTACCATTGGTCTCTTACGCAAGTGATACTTATCTTACATGGTTTGAATTCTTTCCTATATTTCAGTGGTTGGTTCTCCATGACCTTATTCATCTTTGGAATGATATTAAACATGTCTTGATATGTTCTAGACACTTATGGTTTAGATCTCATGCCTATCTAGGGTGAAAACAAGAATTTGGGAAACAATTTCGTGACAATTTCCTTTTTTTTGTTATAATTTCTAGTTTCTCGGCCGAGAAAAATGGCAACATATTTTTTCGTCCAAGAGTTGTAATATTTATGGGGTGAGAAATTAAGCATGGTTAAAATTATCCTGTTTTATATTTTTTCCATAGTTAGAAAAGTTTTCGGCTAAGAATATTAAACTTTCTCATCTGAGAGTATAGCCATATTCTTCATATTAAAATCTCAGAAATGTTTCTCAGTTGAGAGTTTATATTCCTTTTCAACTCTTTCCCGATAAATGTTTAACTATGTAAAGGAAAAACCTCTCCCTGTTGAGTTGACCATCATCATCATTTTCAAGATTTTTGGGCGTGCAAACAGAGTTGTCCTATTTGGTCACCCATTTCATGTGCGTTTTGAGAGCCATTAGCTGCATATAGAGTCGTTGATTCAACGATCATCATCATTTCCAGTCTTGGTAATTCCTTCTTGAGATTGGAAACATATATTCCCTATTTGGGAACCCATTTCATGTGCGTTTTGAGAGCCATTAGTTGTAGATAGAGTTTGAGAGCGAGGATTGGAGCCAGATGAGGCATAGTTAGATTGTTCATATAACCTTCTGTAACCTTGTGTGAATTTGTGAGGGGAAGGGATTAAATGTGCAGTGTTGGACCTTACCTAGATAATAGGATCAATTAGGGATAGTAATTGGACAACCGGAGTTACACCTCATGCCAAGACGAATGGAATGAGATGGTAAGAGGACCATCAAGTATGCATTTTATATCTTGATACATGCATGTTTTGATTCTTTGTAGTGTACTGGGGATAATTGAAAATAATTAACTCTGAGAATGTCTCACACAATGTAGGATATTCTTATGCAATTTTAGAACGTGTTTCCTTTTCTTAGCTCCGCCTCAACCCTTTTCATATCCAACCTTCAAATCGTTACTTTCACCATTCCTCTCCTCCAATTCTTTCTCTAAAGCTTCTATTGACCTTGAGCTAGTGAAAACTAGTGAAATCCTAGTGTTTTTGACCAAATACTTGGTAGACCAGGTGGAAGGAGTTTGTCTTTTATTTACTGAAAGAGATAGTTAACAGATAAATAGATACCTGGTATAAGAGACCCGATACATGATAGACTTATTTTATAGCTGACTTATCGTATTACTGGGAGGAAATATATTGTTGAAATCCATCGGCCCTCCTATACCAACAGGATATAGGGATTTACTCTTGATAGAAAAGATGGAGGGCCCCCAAGGTTACCCTTAAAAGGATCACTAGGATCGGTAGGATAACAACACTAACAGGGCTAACTAGTTGTGTATAACTTGAGGTACCTAATAAAGTAGATGGTTCCCCAAATTCCAGTCAAGATATATGAGTTATTTCTTAACTATTTATGTCATTATTGGGGCGGTAATATAGACGTTTCCTTGATAATTAAAGGAAGTTGTTGAACAAAACCCCAATATAAAGAACCAATTATTCAAACCATTAGGTGATCTTGACTTACCTTCTGCACATATTATCGATGAGGATCTAAACCCTCAACAGCCTAAAACAACACCTCTTCTTCTAGGAGGATGAACCCTTGACTATTTCATCACCACGATGAGAAAATTGTTGTGCATTAGAGTGGAATAGTCTAGGAAATTTCTAGAAAGGAGGAAAAAATGACTTCCATATCCACACCCTCACAATACTATTGAAATACTTTAGACAAAAGGCTCACCTTGAAACTTCTGAAGACAAGCTAATCCACCTGGATTTGAGAAAAAGAAATTGTTGTCCCTGCCTACAGACTGCTAGTTGGTAAAGTCCAAATAAGTCTGGGGTCCATCTCATCCGAACTAAATTCCAATTATTCCTATTCATATGACATTCTTATCAAAAATTTACTAACTTTTGAGCAAACTCGAGAAAGAATTATGCAGAAAAAACCTACCCCAAGAAAAGTTACAAAGCCCCCCCATTTTCAAAATCTATCAACAAGGAACCCTCTTACCATAAGGACTATAAACATTTATAGATATTAGAATATGAGGAAATTCATAAAACTTACATAGCTTACGAATGTTTTCCATGATATGTTTACCTACCCATAGAAAAAACCAAATAAATATTGAGTTATGGTTGCATGGAATCCAAGTCTCTTCATAACAATCCATGTGGCTAAATCCTCATATTTCCTATCAAATTTCACCATGCTCTCATCCTCATGAGCGTGCATCCATATCCTTCCCTTAATGGCATATCGACTAGGATTTATAGCTCCAAGGTCGATCACGGTTGAGGGTGCAATGGATCACATGTGCAAAGTTATTCAATTGTTTGTATTCCCCCAAAATCCTTCCCAAATATGTTGCATCTGAAATTGTTTTTCAGGAGTGCATGTTCTTTAACATCCCATTCTTTGTTAAGTGGCAATGCATATGGAGCCTTCCCCTAGCCACCTATCTTACTTACGAGTGCCATGTGCAATGGAGGATGTGTGATCTGAAAGGTCAATGTCACCTGCATCTTGGGATTCATTTGAAAATACTTATTAGACCACTATGTTAATTGAAGCATCTCATGAATGTATCCTTTATGATTGCATATACTACTTGATTATTTCGACTTTGATTGCAAAAAAAAACTTTTGTTCTTTTCTTTACAGATTTCCCAAGCGAATGGGTGTAAGTGGAATTTCCACAATCTATTAAGAATGGCATTGTCAAATGGATCAAGGGTCAAATTGGTTATGGCTAGGGCATGGTTCCATTTAACATGATAACTTCTTTCAAAATAACAACACTTTTTTCCTATAATTTTGAAGAATAGGGGCATGTATCTAACAAATGTCCAGTGATTTGAGACTCTAGTTTTGTGCTCTTTTTCTCGAAGAAGGAAAATAGATGTCAAAGAGATCTTATTTTATCCCAAGTAAGATGTATTTATTAATCATAATCCGCTAAAATGTCATCACCTTAGGCTAAATGCCACCAGTCCAAATATTTTGCCAAATGTGAGATTATCCTTATCTGTTTTTAGGAAGCACATTTTTTTAACAATAAAATATTTGCTTGAGAGATATCCCGTCTAAAATTTATATATGTGTGTGTGTGTGTGTATACATATATTAAATTTATGTTTGTTTTTCAATTCAAACACGCATTCAAATATAATTACTTTCTTAATTAACATAGGTAGTTTCAACATGTGCCAAGCGAATTTGTCATGCATTCAAAGTAGTTTATTGTTTATTGAAAATGTTAACAAATTACAGACATTAAAAATGGTAGAAAAATATCAAAACCATTAAATACATGAAAGAACTATGTACCTAACACTTTGATACATTTAAAAAAAACTATAATTTGACACTCCTTTTTCTGTCAAAATTAATACCTACTGTCTACACCATTCTAAATAAACATCACCCTAAAATACCTAAACATATGAACCTCAATATTCTAGCACAATAGTGTCATTAATAATATGTACGTATCCCTTAAAACCCTTTGTCCTTCTCTTACGAACATCGTAATGATTCTATGTCTGGACCCCATGCTCAACAGTTTTGCATGTTGCCCCAATCCATAAAAACGAAGGATTATTAGGCTACGTGGGTCTACATAATCAAACACTCTTTCTACTGTTCCAAATAAGAACATTATGGGGGAGGATAATCAATCATATTAACTACATTTTATTTTTTCGTCTGGATTCTTCACGATGTTAGATTTTTATCATCCAAGCTACCATTATGATCTTAGGATCTTTAACTAAGAGAATAACATGCACACCAATAAAAAAAAAGCACAACACAAGATACAAGAGACACAAAGAATTTTCCTTGGGGAAACCATAAAGGAGAAAGCCCCGTAACTTCCTCAGAGATAGAATCGGCACCAAAGGTAAAACTGAAAAATAGTAAGACGATCTCTTGACAGCAACAGTCTCTCTCTATCACACTGAGAGAGCTTATCGTCTCTAACTCATGCACCCCAATGCATGAGTGTGTGTGTCCTAAACAAAGAGACTCACTCTCTATTTATATTCATCCGTTCACTTGGAACCCACTCCATCATGTCGGCCTCACTTAACAATTACATACTAGAGTCGACATCTCTAGGAGTGTCTAATAACCCTAGTGCCCCAGAACTTGTGAGGACTTTGCCTCCTCTGACCAACAAGGAGGTTTATCCTTAAAAAAATGGTGGGGACTATTTCCCCAACTTGCAATGACTCACCTAGGGTCGACTTCACTAGGATAGTCTAATAACCCTAGGGCCCCACAACTATGGCGACTTTAACCCTTGACCAATAGGAGGGTTACCCATAATGACTTGACATGAATTTCTCATTATAGAAACTTCCCGGAATAAACATCGAGGTATGACATAACTCAAGTTCATTACAACACATCCCGAAATGAACATTGGGTTACAATAGATAAGAAATACAAGTGACTACATTCCAAAGTTACATTTACATCAACACTCCCTCTTAACTAGGAAGGTATTCACTCGACACTATTTATCAGTACAATTCTTCTTCTTTCCATCATTTGGGTGATCATCAGGTCGTAATCATCTTCAATTCATCTTCATCTTCAAGTCATCTTCATATGTAAGTCATCTTCATTTGGATCTGGATCATCACTTGATCTGGATCATCATCACTGAATCTAGATCATCACTGGATCTGGATTGTCATCATTGGATCTGGATCATCACTGGATCTGGATGATCATCACTGGACCTGGATCATCACTTGGTCTAGATCATCATCACTAAATCTAGATCATCACTCGATCTGGATCATCATAACTAAATCTAGATCATCACTCGATCTAGATCATCACTGCTGGATCATCATCACTGGATCTAGATCATCACTTGATTTGGATCATCACTAGCGATCATCACTGGATCTGGAACATCACGGGTGCTATCTCATGATTTTTCTCATCACAAGAAGTTCTATAGAGCGAACCCTTTTTCATGCTAGTTGTAGGCCTAGCCTCGATGTAGGTCTTGTTCATCACTTATATCTGATCAACACATGATTGAAGATAGATACTGCACTTACATCTGATCAAAACATGATCAAAGAAAAGCATGCCCAACAGTTACATTGGACCTAATCGTTACAAATGCATGCCCAACACTCACATCTGATCATGTAGGGACCAATTCTATAATCATATCAGAAAGGCCCGGCACTTACATTTGATCAACACATGATCGAATAAAGATACTGCACTAACATCTGATCAACACATGATCGAAGACAGGAACTGCACTTACATCTAATCAACACATGATTGAAGAAAGTCACAACACTTATATATGATCAACACATGATCGAAGAAAGGCTCGGCACTTATATCTGATCAACACATGATCGAAGAAAGGATCTGTACTTACATTCATCCAGGATGGAACACATCCTACAACAATGATGAAAGGGCTTGCACTCATATCTGATCATGAGGGAACACATCCCAGCAATCATATCAAAATGCCCCCAGTCCTCGACTGAGCTACCTGGTAACTGACCAGGTTCCTCCATTCTCCTAGAGAATGGAAGTTGCCCTTACATCTGTCCTACTCGACAGAATGGCCAACACTCACATCTGACATGGGAGGAACTTAATCCTTTAACCATGACAGAATGGTTTATCCCTTACATCTGATTAAGTGGGAACACATTCCTCTATCACATCAGAATGGATTCTCAGTCCTAGACTGATTTTACCTGGTAACTGACCAGGTGCCTCCATTCCTAGAATGGCATTTTCCCTTACATATGTCCTACTCGAAAGAATGGTCATCACTCACATCTGACATGGAAGGAACCAATCCTCTCACCATGACAGAATGGCTTAGCCCTTAAATCTGACCATGGAAGGAACCAATCCTCTCACCATGTCAAAATGGTGATGGGACTCATCACTTTCCCTTGGAGGAAACCTCTATCTGGAGAACACCAAGCTTCTCCCTAAAGTATTCAAACTTTAGTCTAGCTAATGGCTTTGTCAATACATCAGCTATCTATTCCTCTGTTGCAACATACTGGAGCTTTACTGCTCCCCTCTGCACGATATCCTTGATATAGTGATACTTGATCTTGATATGCTTCGAATTGTCATGGAACACCGAGTTCTCCGACAACTTCACACGAATCTGGTTGTCACGATGTATACAAGTAACATCAACTAGAGATCAAATAAATTAGACAGTAGCTTCCTTAGCCATACTTCCTCACAACTAGTTGAACAAGCTGCGACATACTCTGCTTCAGCTGTACTCAGAGTCACATAGGATTGATTCCTGCTAAACCAAGAGATCACACCTGATCCCATACTGAAACCACACCCTAAAGTGCTCTTCCTATCGATGGCACTGCCTGCCCAATCTGACTCAACATAACCTTCCAGGTTAATATTCTAGTTCACATCATACTTGAGCCCATAATCAAATGTACCTTTTAGGTACCTCAGAATATGCTTTGCAGCAATCAAGTGAACATGTCTCAGATCTATCAGGAACTGGCTCAAGGTGTTCATAGAAAAGAAAATGTCTAGTCTTGTGTTCGTTAGGTACATCAAGGACCCAATCATCTGACGATACATCGTAGCATCAACCAAATCTGATGAAGCATCATTCAAGAGCTTCAGGTTTGATGCCATAGGTGAGGCCATAGCCTTGCAGTCCATCATCCCAAACCTCTTCAGAATATTTACTGCATACTTCCCTTATCGAAGGAATATTCCATCCGTGCTCTACCAGACCTCCATACCTAGAAAATTAGTGCATCGACACATAACAGGAGCATCACTGGCCTTCCGCCTTCAACCTTGAAGCAAAGGTTGGAATCTGCTTTACTCTTAGTAAAGCCTAGATTCATTAGTAATCTATCGATCTTGCCATACCATGTCGAAACTCAGATCTTCTGCAGTCACTCCCTCTGAAGCGGAGCATCATACTCCCTATGTCTTCTGTACCAGAGTTACAAGTAGCTTCCTATGCTACTAATATTCTATGTGACCATCTAGTGTGTAGACTTGCATCTTCAACTTTGTAGCAAAAGGTTAATATCTTCATCAAGCTCATCATATATGTGTTTAAACTCTTACTAGCTACAAATGTCTCTTCATAGTCTAGGCCTTATTTTCATCAGAATCCTTGTGCTACGAATCTTGCTTTGTATCCCACGATGTTTCCATCTACTGCATGACGGAACTATGAACTTCCCTTCATGTATCAATACTGCATCCTAGACATCATTCTTCTTGAACTAGAATTATTCATATCTTGAAGGTTCTGCATCAATGATGTCGCTGTATTCGTCATATTCATCTTGAACTTTCGTCACTTCTTCTTCGAAACAAGTCTCATCCTTCTTTGCTTGTAGGCGATTATGTATGCGATCTTTCCTACAAGTCAAATGCATTTGTATGGTTAGAAACATTTCATAAGGAATATTCATATTGGTGAATACTTATGCATAAATATATGATCATGCAACTAATTTAGCCAATACAACATTCATCCATATCTAACTGAAACTTTCTAGATGCCTTCCATCTCTACCAGGACAACATTGAGATTGTGCACTAATCCAATATGTCAGCAAAGAGGTTTCATTCTAGATAAGTAGCAATGGAGATTTGTATAGAACCATGAGCTACTTACCCATCACATGCATATTAGTAGTATATTTTCATTAATGTAAACATTCTATCATGCATAATACTTTAACTAAATATAAACAAATGCATAACAAAACAATGAAATGACAATTGGATACTTATCTTTATTTATTTTGTGGGTAGACTCCTTCTTGAGCCTTCAGCTTCATCGTCTTCTTCATTCATATTATCATTGTTTATTATCCAAATGCTAAGGTGGATAAGAGATTCTTCAAGAGTTGAGTTCTTCATATTCTTCATTGCTTGAGGGATCTTCTTTTGATGGTGAGAGCTTGATCTTCAATTGCTCCCATCTTCTCTTCTCTTCTTATGAGTCGAGCTTCTTCTTCTTCCCAAAGTCTATTGAAAGTAATCACTTCCTTCTGGCACACATTCCTCAAATGAATGAATCCCATGATCCTGGGAGGCCATTCAAGGTGGCTATCACCACTTCTGCATTCTTCACTTCTTCCTTTACCGCTTCAAGTTGTTCTTTGATTTGAGAGACCCTTGTAAAGTATGACTGTATGGTCTCTGCATTCTGGATCTTCACTTCCTTCAACTGGTTTCTTAAGGTCATATTCTGATTTATGTTCTTCCCTTCAACTATCTTGGTCAAGGAATCAAACATCATCGATGTCTTTAGGGAATACACTTGTGGTACAAGTTGATCTGTAACTGAATCAATCATGGTCTTCTTGGCCTTGACCAAGTTCTTCTTGTGTAAGACTTCTAGCCTCATCTCCCTCTGAAACTGGAACCTCTCTACTCATGTAGGTGTCCAATTCATTTTCTTTAGAGATATCATATACTTCCATGCTTGGAAGTTGTCAACATCACCAAACTTATCATCAAGCTGATGTGATAGATCACTTTGAAATGAGAACCTCAAATGAAAATAGCAGAAGAATAGATCTTACCGATTTGAGGTGTCCGTCCTAGTTCTGGAGCTGGCTGATCTACGGTTTGGCAGAGAAACCCTAATTTTCAAAATTTGAAATATTTTAGATCTAATTGGATAGAGTGATATGTCTCTTCAAATGGAGCTATCCAATGTAATCCTTTTCTGAAAACAGTGGAGGGAAGCTCCCGTAATAGGAAGCCCTAGTTTTCCACTTTCTTCTGCATAAATTTTTGTTACTGTTTCTATGGTATATCCTAAGTGACTACTGCTTTGTTTCTAGAATTTAGCATTGATATATCCTCGCATGTACCTCTTCCAACACCATAGTTTTAATCATAATTGGTTTCACCAATTGGTACTTATGATTCTTTTCCCAAGGTGACCTGTTACAAGACTGTTCAAAACAGTGCAGTTGTACGGACTACCACATGTCACTGGTTGATCTTCTGAGTTTGAACTTTGGACCAAAGAAGTTACAGTGTGTGAAATTTTTGGAGCATCTTCAGGAATTCTATTTGGACCTCTGTAGCCTAAGATATTTCAATTCTCCCCAGGTGTCTTGTTTAGGGATGAATTCTAGAAGAGGTTGGAACCATAACTTGGAGGGATCATATCTCCCAAAATATAGCTAATAGGAGGCTTATTGTTTGACACTGTGTAAATAAATATTTTTATCTTAGCCCTCTACAATTTTATGCTCTTGAGCCTTCGCCAATCTCGGGATATAGCAAATGTACCAAAACTTAGCAGTTTTAGTATTTAGGGTTTTTCTAGCTCAGGGTAAAACTAGGATTTGACTTTCCAGGAGTTTTACCCAAAAAAAAAAATTGATATAGGTCTCTAATATTTGGTTTTTATGAGTATATAAATCCTATTCTAGGCTCACTCAAAAATTCCTCCTTAGAAATCCCTAACTTTGACACCGAAAACTGAAAATGCTCGGAATCGAATTCTACTTCGACAGAAAGATGCACCCTTCAATGGAGAGTCATCCTAGCATACTTTTGCTGATGGATTGTGGAGAGAGACCCAAAAAATAAGAATCCCTAGCTTCTGCAGCTGCACAATGTCTTCTTCTCAGGTTAGCACTGATACCATGTTATATTTTTATCATTCAAGCTACCATTATGATCTTAGGATCTTTAACTGAGAGAATAACATGCACAACAATAAAACACAAGCACAACACAAGAGACAAGAGACACAAAGAATCTTCCTTTTGGAAACCAGAAAGGATAAAACACCGCAACTTCCTCAGATATATAATCAGAACCAAAGGTAAAACTAGGAAACAGTAAGATGATCTCATGACAGCAGCAGTCTCTCTTTCTCACACTGAGAGAGCTTCTGCTCTCTAACTCATGCACCCCAATGAGTGAGTGAGTGTGTCCTAAATAGAGTGACTCGTTCTCTATTTATATTCTTCTGTTCACTTGGAACCCACTCCATCATTTCTTCCTCACTTAACAATTACTTACTAGAGCCGACATCTCTAGGAGTGTCTAATAACCCTAGTGCCCCACAACTTGCAGGGACTTTGCCTCCTCCGACCAATAAGGAGGTTTATCCTTAACACAATGGTGGGTACTATTGCCCCGACTTACAATGACTCACCTCGGATCGACTTCACTAGGATAGTCTAATAACCCTAGGGCCCCACAACTGTGGGGACTTTAACCCTTGACCAATAGGAGGGTTACCCATAATGACTTGACATGACTTTCTAATTATAGAAACTTTCAGGAATAAACATCGTCGTATGACATGAATCAAGTACATTACAACACATCCCAGAATGAACATAAGGTTACAATAGATAAGAAATACAAGTGAATACATTCCAAAGTTACAATTACATCAACACATGAGCTCTCTACTATAACAAAGACCTTTCATTCTTCATGGCCATTTAATATTGTTGTGCCCACTTCTACTTCTGTATATTATTTAATCCAGCTCAATGTCTAAGACCAAGATCAATATATTCCAGTGCAACTTGTAGTGGAGACCATGTTATATATTATTGTTACTTTTGTTACCATTGTGGGGCATAATTTTGTTAAAAAGTATGCAGCATTCAAATTATCAAAATACCATAAATTAGAACTTGAGTAAATCCATCAACTATTGGTGGTGCTCCAACAAACGAATCTCAAATCACCTAATGGGATATATGCCTAAGTTGTACACCTACTACCTCTAGATTCGAAGCCTCCTCAAGACCCCTACTCATGTGATCATCCTTCTTAGTTTAGCCATATTGAAAGGAATTCTTGTTTGTCTATGTAATCAAGCTAGGTTTGATAGGGTCTACAAAATATTGATTACCCCCTACTTACATATCCTTACAAATATATACCTTCTTTTGAAATAGAATCTCGTAGTCTTCAGTTAAATGTTTATAATAATAACATCTAGTACACTTGAAAGGAACTCCCAAATATTCCAATTGTTGCGAAAAAGTATGGACCCCTTTTGTAAATTCATTTCATTAGATAGTCCATCCCTTAGTTCAATCCATTACAAAATCCTAGAAAGCGATACTATGCACGTATTTAAGAATCTCATATTTACATCTAAGAAAGAACTAAGAACATTCTTAATCTCCTTGCAAAAATTTGGAGACGAAAATTCTAAAGACAACTTTTAACATTTCACCCAAACTCAAGTGATATTAGATTACTCTACACAAGAGCCAAAAAATGAAGTCTGTGACATGACAACAAGGGGAATTGAATTCCATTTCAAAATCCATGGGATTCTTGAACCAAAAACCCATCCAACCTTGTGAAAAATTAAAATAAAATTATACCATGCCCCATTCATGGAGCCTATTGCTTCTATAATCACTCCCTCAAATATGTCTTCGCTACCTTACAAGCATGGAATTTTTTCTCCAAATATTGTGTAACCATATCATCCACAACATGGATTTCTATATATTTGGAAAGGACTAACATCATAGTAGAATCCTTCTACCTCACACACTTCTTACATTTATTTCTACCCAAGTCCTTTATAGTACCTCCACTGCCCACCTTTAATCTTGATTGATACTCACTTGTATTAAAATCACCACCATTAACTAGATCCCGCACCTAATCCCTTTTAACCTCACCATTAATTAAATTCACTTCCCTTTCTTTTTCACTTCATTGGTTGAGGAATCATGGATCCGGTTATGCATCCTCTAGGGTTCCTTTTTTACGTATGGTTATTTGGAATCTCTCATAAATTCATTGAAAACTATATTAGAAATCACAATCATAATTGAATAAGAATAATAAAAAGA